>JAPMOQ010060534.1:1585157-1600492 GCA_026543055.1 Argiope trifasciata
ATATATATATATATATATATATATTAAACGTCAACATTTCATCTATTCAGTAGTTACAATTAATTCCCCCAACAATAAAATAAATCTCTTTGACAACCTCAAATCCATTAATACGGAATCAAAACCTATCCTTGTAAAAGAAATTATATGTACTGTCAAAAACGAAACGGTTTATTTCCGTGAAAATAATATATAAAGTGTCAAGAGAATAAATATGTCACAACTTTGAAGGATATTAATTTATTTCGATATTAATAACACCTGAGCCAGTAACATTAATGCAAGCTGAATCAATTGCTAAATATTGTCTGGTTTTCCCGCCAACGAATGCCTCCACATCAATTTCGTCAATGGAAGAATCTGTCAGCGAGAATCGTTGACAGGTAGGTTGGGAAGTAGCGATGTGTTGCAACTACTAGTGAAACGGAAGGTAGTTTCCATCTTTTCGCCGAGAGGAATTGAAAGGAAAAGTGCTTGGCGAGAAAATTGGAAACTTGAAATCTCGCCAACTTACCTGACCAGATGTGAGTGACTAGAGAGTACAAAGAGGGAGACGGACCATTTGGAATTCCGCGACAAATCGAACACTTTTTCCCCAGGTCCTGTGATTATCCAAGGATCAACATGAATGGACACACGAATGGAACGAATGGTGTGATAGGTTAGTTCATCATTATTTTATCAAAAGAATTTTAGATTTTCGGAATTAAGATGCTTGTCTCCTAATTTAAAAATAATTTAAAATTTTATTTAATTTTACATATTTTTATGTAAAATTCTATTTAAGTTCCTAAAGAGTTTTTTTAAACTTTTGCAAAGATACTATCCTTAAGTAGTGATATAATAAGCAATATCAACCTCCTTAAAAATGATATTTTCAAGAAAATTGAAGATTTTATTTTTCAAAATTGAAAAAAATGGATAAAGAGTATTTTTAAATTTAATAACGTTTATTTTTTAAATGGATAAATTTCACTGAGGTGCATTTTTTTTTTCATTTTTGTCTATTTTTTAATTTAAATTTTTCGTTTATTCGGTCGTATATTTTTTCCTTCACCATTTTCAGAAAAATTCATCAAATGACATATTATTATTATTTGCCAGAAAATCTTTAAAGACAAATAATATTAAACGATAGTTTAAATCAATATTTTTGAGTGTACACCGTTGGCATTAAATGATAAAATTTTTCTTACAATAGCTTATGCTATTTTATTGGCAAATAATTTGAGCTGCAGTATTTTAAGAGAAGATTATATTTAATAAATTTTTAACCTATGAAAAATTTAAAGGTTATGTATTGTGTTTTTTAAAAATAATTTTAATATCTCATTTTTAATTTTCTTTCAACCTGATGGATATTTAATTTTTGAAAATAAAAATTTTCGTTTCTGCCACAATTTTTAATGTAATGTTTGAAAGCTGGTATTATCTGTAAATAGTGAAAGACATGTTGTAACAAGCATGATCAAATAAATTAAATTCACATAGTATATAACGGATCTTGAGCTCAGCAACTAAGAAATGAGTTATTTCTTGGACACTAAATGCACATTAAATAAGATTTTTTTTTTGAAATTTGATTTAAAATATTAATAAAAATTTTAATATATTTTGTCAATAACTTCTGATAAATTATTGTAAAAATTTCTTTTAATGCAATATTAAAATTATATCATAAGCTTTCCAATGATGCACTTTCGTTTTCCTAATGTTTTTCTCTAATTTTTAAAACTTTTAAATAAATATGCAAATTATTTAAATATATTTTACAAGAAAATATTTATTTGCTTTAATTCCGTGCCAATTTTAACTAATTTTAAAAGAAAATATTATTACAGCATTATAATTAAGAGTAAATATAAAAATAAAATATTCACTAATCAAGCCTAAAATATGATACGTTACAGTGCTTTGGAGCAAAAATGGAATTAATACAGTTAAAGTTTTTTCCCCTTTTATTTCAAGGCTTTTGAATATACGTGTTTTTTGAAATGCTCCTAGTTCAAGTGACAAGTATGATATTCGAACCATTAAAGTTAAAACATGCTGAAGGAATTTAACTATTTCTGAAATGCAAAATGCAATTCACTTCTTTGTTCAAATGAGTGAAATATTCAATAGAATTTTGAATATTTTTAAAATAATTTTCCTCATCTTAATGCATTTAGGGAATGAAATCAGAATTCTCGTGTTTCCATACCTAAAGCTTGCAATTTTTCCAATAGCTGCAATTAATTTCTTTGTCAATTTGATTTGACGAAAGAGCTTCAAATTAATCTTTTTGAACATTTAAGATCTATAAAGCGTTATTCACTCATTTAAATGTTTGTGTGTTTTTAAGAAATTCCATTTCCAATTAATTTTACTAAAACTTCACACTTTCAAGTTACTGAGATTTTATCGCTTTGTTTGGCTTAGGATCTTGGCATTTACGCTTATAAAATTCAAATCAAGCCAAACCTAAAGATATCATGCGTTTACTAGACAGTTGAGAAGTGCCGAAGGAGTTGCAATTTAAGCATTTATCCGAAATAAGCAACTAATCATTCGACAATTGTAGCAGGGTATGTGTATTTAATCAAAGGAAAAATTATTCTTTACTTTTTCTGGTTTATTTTTGTACACGCACAAATATATAAATACAAAACATGGACGACAATAACAGATATACAAGGGAGCACATAATATATATAATATATAGAAATATAGAAAGAGCCGCTAACAACGAGCGAACAAATAATAGTTTTTGCTGCTAACGGAGAGCGAGCGGGTGCCTGCCTTCACCAGTTTCAACAACACCGGGTATGGTTGTTTACAAAAAAATCTGAAGAGCGCCCCCTCACATTTCAAACATATTAATGGGTTGGAGCATATTGCGCCAACTATGTTCATTATTCGCTTATACATATGAATAAGTGTACAAAGTATAAAAAGATACAAATAAAATAATTAACTAAAAACAATTATTAAAAATAATTAAATAAGATAAATAACAATTAAATGCCGGCATTCAATGAAGTGTTCTTTATTTCTCCTTATTAATGGTGGTGTTTCTGCGTCCACAACAGGACACCTACTCAACATGCATTCAATACATAGACTTAGCCTAGATAAAGGAATGTCTTCGCTCCCGAGTATATGATGAAATGGTTATGGCCCAGTTTTCTTTCCGTTTTCTTCTTCTAGCGGTCAGTAAATTTTAATGTTCAGCGATGCCCTGGGTATCATCTCGCAGAATTGGGAACAAATAGAAAAGTTCGCTTTACTTCTTTTTCCTTCCCTAGATTTTGAATTGTTACAAACTGGCCAACTGGACCGCGTTGAATGACAGATAAGAAAGGTAGCAAGCACTTCAAACAGGTGGTTCAGTCACATTTATGAACCAGGAAAACTTAATAATATGACTGTTCGACTTTTAACAGAATTTCCGCAGATAATTCACAATTACATACTTGTTGTTTTGTTCGTTTTATGCCAACTTTTCTAACCTCAGGGAATTTTTCAAATCTTAGTAATAATTCTTTTTATGCATATTCTTTCAAATATATCTAGGATTTTTAATTTTAAAATTATATTTTTTCTTGTTTAGAAAATATTTTTAAGAATAATTATATCAGAATTATATATGTTTTAAGAATAATTATATCAGAATTATATATGTTTTAAGAATAATTATATCAGAATTATATATGTTTTAAGAATAATTATATCATAATTATATATGTTTTAAGAATAATTATATCAGAAAAAAACCTTTTAGTCTAATGATAACAACAAGGCGATCGAAGAATTATGAACAGTGAATAAAGTTAACTTGTTTTTAAAGAATCAAGGTAGAAATTGGAAGAAGATTTTTAACAATATTTTTCTTTATTTAAAAATATTTCATTTTAATAGACGTAGGAAAATATTGATTTAAGGATTATCCAAGAATATAAATAATGATGGGGCATATTTAATTATTGTGATAAAAACTACACATATTTAAAATTTTTTATCGAAATTAAAATTATTTTTAAGGCAGCTAAAATATTATTTTCAACTAATATGCATTTTATTTCTTTGAGAAAAAACGAAATTACACATTTTAATGATGACACTGGTAAATTATAAATAAAATAGTAATGTAATTTTATTATTATTTTAAATGTAACTATATTGTAACAGTACATATAGTTTAGTATAGTTGTACAAAATACATTAGAGTAAAGTTGTATTGTACGGTACACAACTTTAATTACCGTACATAACAGTTCACATTTTTGTATATAGTTGTGTAAAATACTAACAATAAAATATTATACAACTATTTATAGTGTACTTTAAACAGAGTGAGTTAAATTAAAATTTACTTATTTCTCTTATAAATACAATAAATTGCTATAAATTCAATAGTAATAAAAGTTCTGCAAATTTATTTTTAAAAATATTACCTTTTCCTTTTACCATATATAATTATAAAATAAGTTAAAGTATTGCAATCTTTTTGTGTCGCATAAGCTTTATTAATTTTAATTTTTCTTATTTTAAACTGTTTCCATCATTTCATTACATGGCAATTTAATGCTTCATAATCAATCATACTAATTTATTTTAGATTCTAATAAGGTAAAATTACACGGGGTTTTTAAAATTATAAAATAAAATGAAATATCTTTTTGTTTAGTCCCAACATGAGTTTAACATATCGAACTTTGTTTTTCTAAATACAGTACTATATCCCAGACAACCGTTTCTTTGTCCCTCGATATAAGAGAAGTTGCTTTCAAGGTTGTCTAGACGAATTTTTCTTTAAAAATCTATTTCGTGCCAAAATCTGCCAAAAAAGAACCATTTGCCTTCAGGATGCTATTATAGTAATTCAAAATGATATAAGCTGATATGATTGCTTTAGAAAAACAGGCTCGGTGTCATAAATTTCTCAGAAAAAATTGAAGATTTTTCTTGCCGGTTTTCTGCGAAACTATTTTTTACTGTCCATTTATGGTGTTGATAAGTAAGAAATAATGAAAAATTTCTTCAGAGAATTTTTACGAAAATTGTTTGAAACTACCTCAATATTCGTCAAGCTTAAATATGAAATAAAAGATAAATTATTATTACTTTTAGTTTAGTATTTAAACCGAAGGTGCTCGTTTATTTTTTAGGCATTTTTTGATGTACAGGCACTTTTAACGATGGTGGATTTTTTTTTTGCTTTTTTATTGTTATTTAAGTTGATATTCTAAATTCAAATAAAGATCTACAATTAACCAATTTGCAGGAAAGAAACCAGAAAGAAAAATTTTCATTTAAAACAGGAAATAATAGTAAGTAAATGTATTGGCCTCAAAACCTTACTTAGGACAGCATTTATTGGCCGCCAAATGTTATTTTTTTTTGTCAAGGTTAAGAAAAGAGCATTGAATGTATTTGAAAAAAGAAACAATCATTGGTTTTTCTGATCAAGGATTTTTAATGACATGCTTTTCAAGAATATTGTAAAAAACTGCTTGGTATGTCATTCGATTTTTTTTTCATTATAGAAAGGATTATAAGTAGGGATTATCAGAACGGCTAAATGCGTAGAACAAATCTAAACAGAGAGAACAGAGGGTGTAAGGGTTAAAATAAACATCACAGCTGGAGTTAAATCAATTAAATGAGATGTGCTAATATTTATTTCTGTAATTATTATTTAATTTTATTGAAAAAATCTAAATTCTTCTTTAATAAGATGATGCAAAGAGATGAATTAAAGGATAAAACAGAATAGCATACAGCATTTTATTTATTTACATGAGCTATCAAGTATGGAAATATTTTCTTATCCTTGAGCAGAATAAACAAAAAAATATTTTAATATCTTTTACGTGCTTTTCATATTAATATAAAAAACGAAATACAACTTTCCATATAAATGTTACGCCAAGCAGTAAAGATCGATTCATATTGACAAATTGGTTTATATAATATTTTTTGAAACTAATGCAAGTTATTTAAATGCAAATTTTAGACGCTTTTAATTTAATTCTCTAATTCATCACAAATAACAGGAGTGCCATTTTAATAGGAAATAGTTAAAAGTGTATTTCAAAGATTATTTGGGTTATTCTTATGTTATTTATTAGTTATTTTTATGAGATATGTGCGAACCGGATTTTCGTCTAGACTGTGTTAAGGCTGCTCGTCTGAAGAAAGGCTACAAGCAGGTCTATTAAAATTTTTACTAGCATGATAGTTCAGATAAAACTTATCAACACAAATATTTTAATTATAAAATTATAGGAGAATAATATTAAGTGAACACATTGAATTATTAAAATCAATGATTAAAGTGCAGTTAATAACCTCTCAAATTAAATTGAAAAAAATAAATTTCCATTAACTGGTTTTGCTAGATTTGAATTTTATCATAAAAAATGTTGCATTTGAATTTTATTATAAAAAATAATGTTATATTTGAATTGTGAAAAAATTAATGTTTTGTTTGAATTTTATTATTTCTTTTATAATCTGTCCCAATAATTTAATTTTTTATTTTTATATAAATAAAAAAGTATGTTGTTTTTATCCCTATTGGTCTGAACTCCAACCAAGTAAGAGATCGGGGAAAGGGGGGTGCAGTAACTTCTGAGAGTAAGATTCCTGAGCACCCGAGAGCAGAGGTCTGATTTTAGCTCATATGAAGATGAAACTCATACCCTAGCTTGCACAACTCCTTTCCACACGGGGGGGGGTGTTTCATACATCTCACAGAACACAGAGAACAACCACGCCCAAGCCAGGTCTCGAACTCAAGTCATCCAGATCGCAAGGAAGACGCTCTATCCCTGGGTCATGACACTGTCAGAAAAATTATTTAATATTAATGCTTAATTTTTCAAGAATTTTTATAATCTACTTATTTTCACATCATATACATTTAAAAGATAGATAAATAATGGCACAAATTTTCTAATGTAACTAAAATAAAAAATATATTAAATAAAATAAATTATTAACAAGTAGCTTAATTTAAAAATGTGATGAAATGTAAAACTAAATGAACCAGCTATCAAAGAGAGTTCCCAGAATGTGTTTTGATTAAAGTAACATAATGTAATAAATTCGTCACTCTTCACAGGCTTGAAATATGACTGCTTATCATTTTAAAGGTTGAAAAAGACAAATACTGTGTACCATGAAATGGAAATGACTTCTTTTTTCCTTTTAAAATATCGCCACTCTTTAATGTCAAGAGCATAAAGAAGCTAAACAGAAAATAATTATTCAAAATAAGAATATTTTGGTTTCATTCCAACAGGATATAGTTAACGAATTCAAAAAATTAAAACTCATAACTTCTCTTAAATCTTTCTACATAGTTTTAGAAGAATACTGATGTATGTACAAATTACACGTGCGTCAATGAGCATAATTTAAAGATAATGATATCCCAAAATCTAGAAAAAAATGTTAATATGTCTAGAGCAATGATGTAAGAGCAATGCTTTGTATTATATAACTTATTTAAATTCATAATACAAGTGCCCTTCAGCAAGTAGCTGCACGTGAAAAGCATACGGAGTACATAAGCAGTTGATTTCATTAACAACATGATGGCATTTTGAACAATAAAGATAGAAGAACAAAATAATTTAATTCTTCAGAAAAGAAAAGATTTCATTGCATTATTTAAACTAATCGGCTAGGCATAGAAGAATCACATTTATAATAATTGAAATATTTCTATTACAAGAAAATATCAATGCTGCGTGTGACGTTAGGAGTTAAAATTAATAAAAATGCTCAGTATTTGAAAACAGCTAAGTAATTATAACGCACTATAATATATTATGTACAAAGTCATTTCAGTTTTCTGTGTTAAATGAAGAAGCAAATATTTGTATAAGCGTTCATATTTTCTGCTGCCTTGATGTTATGGTTCATTTTAAAGCTTCCTTTCACTTAAATATTTCTTTTTATATTAGATTTGTTTTCCCTTTTTCATAATATGAAAAGAATCATTAGATAATGAATTAAAGTTTAATTATATTAGATTGTCTGACTGTAAAATCTCACACCGGAAAACAACAACAACTCCATAATAGATTTCAAAAATGAGTTTCAAATTATACAAATTCGAGTGTAATTTTATTATATTTAGTTTCCACAACTATTTTTTTCAATTTCCATAAAAAAATTTTAATTCCATAAGTTTCCATAATTCAAAAATCATTCTTTAATGTTCAAACTTATACACTCGTGACAATTGTATGTATGTATTTAGAACCATTATCCAAGCTGACATCCTGGTCAAAGGGTAGCGTGCCTTCAACGTCCCGGCTTCAAATCTTGGTTCGAGCATGGTTCCTCTGTTCAATCTGTGAAGTGTGTGAAAGAGTCCCCCCCCCCCGATCTGTAAAACGGAGTCGTGCAAACGAAGATGTCATTTCATATGAGCTGGAAGTCAGACTTCTGTCTTCGGGGGCTCAGGGGCCTTTACCCTCAAAATCTATTGCACAAATTCAGCTTAAGCCACTGGCTTCGTCAGCGGATTTGTCTATGGCAAGTACCATAAATAACAAAAACACAACTGCCTGAAAATTTGACAAGGAAATTCACTGCTACAAAACTAATGAAATATTTGTTGGTTATTTAGTATAAAAGAAGACTAACATATTTTTTTAACAACTTTATTTGAATTAAAAAATAATTCCAAACCTTTAGGGAAATTTTGATACGTAGTCATTTGTCATTTTGTTATGTGTCATTTGTTTTTAGCTAAAAAAAATGCTCTATTACAAAATTACGTATACCAGGTTTTGAAAACCTTAATCTTCCAAAATATTACAATAGAAATGTAGTGAAGTGTTAGAAAATTTGTTTTTCTTAGCTCACTATGTCAGTTGAAATCGCACGAATTCATTGTAGGTAGGGTGGCAATGAACTTTTTTTGTGTGTCTAAGGTTGATGAGTGTAATATTTGTTTATCATTTGTCAAGCACTTCTATTTCCTCGAGTTATTTCCTTAAAAAGTAAAAGGAAAAACCCACTGTACATCAAAAATCTATCAATTTCTCGATGAGGTTTCGAAAATTTTCTTTGCTTTTCTTTTTTCAATATTTACTGTGACGCCATATCATTTCTCATTAGACATAAGCGGAGGCAACTCGACTTATTATTTAAAATTTCTAATATAATTATTCTACTTTTATCTCTTCAGTCTGATGCATGGGAGCTAGACATAAATTATTTTTCTTGTAAATAAGTTATTCTCATTTTATTGCTTTTGTAAATTTATTATTTTTATTATTCGTGATTTCTAAGGGATACAAATCTTATTACAACTGCTTTTAGTAACTAAATAAGAATTCGCTTTTAATTGTAAAATTTTCACAAACTTGAAGTAATGAAAAAAAATTAGATATTATTATGCTTTTAAAATATAGTGAAAAGCATGATTTAGAATTGAGGGCTAACCTCACTAAAGGTCTACAATTCATTAAAAATATTTTAGTTGTTTTCGTATGTTTTTATTTTAAATTTGCTCAGTTGGACACAATTACTAAACAAATCCAATGATGTTTTTTTCGATTAATTCTTTTGTTTTCAGTACTCTTTGAATGAAATGTTGATATTTATTCTTTTGAATTTTTTTTTTTTTTGTACTTAAAGTTCAAGAATCAAAAAATTTCGAATTATTATCTGATCTTTAGAAATATATATATTCTTGTGATGATCAGTTTAGATAAGAGGTTATTATTTAAAGCACTCTTAAGCACACACACACAAAAAAAAAACATTTTCCAAGTCAAAGATTTTTTTAAAAAAATTTCAGCGTTAATCAATCACAATAAAAAAACTCATTTTTAGTCGAAAATAGTGATACGTTCATTTTTTACGTTTTTTTGAGAAATGAGCAATATATTTTGAATATGCTAATCCCACTTTGGAGTGAAGTTTTCATAATCAAAAAATACTAGTTGGGTAAACCCATGTTATTACTTAGAAATAAACTGAATAAAAATTAAAATTGTTCATAGCTTTGTTCTCTGACATTTGTATCTTAACCCATTTATGCCTACTGTTCCACTTATGGAACACCCCTCACATAAAAGTTATTTTTATTATAATTTTTTACCTGACATATAGAAATTTCATACAAAAATTCCAATATTTTAACTTTAGGTATAAATGAGTTAAATAATATCTATAAATGAACAAATTCAAATCCATAAACATCAATTAACAAACTTTATTACCGCTTATATACTCCAAGCGTTGTATTTTACAAAATATCAAAATCTCGAAATATAGCAAAATGAAAATAAAACTTTGATGCATTAAACTAATTTTAAACAAAAATAATTTACAATTGATTTGTAATCGCCTTCCTTATAGATGTCTTATGCATTAATTTACATACACAAGTTAAATAATTATTTGTTTTCATCGATGCGAAACATCATTTGCATAGAAATGGCCAAATTTTTACTTATAATATTGTTCCTTGTGTCCTGCTTCTAGTTCATACTTAAATTTCACAATCAATAAATGTTTTCCTTAAAGTAAATAAAAATATTTGACACGTTACGATGAATTAATGTTTGTCATTAAAGAGTGAAGGGAGTTTGCAAAGAAATTTTTTTAACGCGTTAACTGTGCCATTGTTTTATTCGTGGAGCATCCCTTACGATTAGCTGATTAGATTAAAACATGATTTATGCAATGGAAAAATTTTGAAATCGAAAATAGCTGAACAAATAACGGTATATTTGAATGCAATTTTTGTTGAAAACTGTTTCGTGAAAATAGTTTTGATTTTATAACCTATTTATCTTGCGTGAACTGATGAAAAATTCAAATAACTTCTTCACTTGCTTTTGGAGCAAAATGAAAACCATGAATTTATATATATAGTTTTATTCATTTTATATTCGATCTATTTTTTTATTGTTTAGTTTTTACAAATATTAACAAACAGATAAGAATGAAATAACACAATGATTCATTGCTATAAAAATTAGAGTGGACTGATAAGTAATGTATATAAGTATAATAAAATCCCTCGTTATGCTTATTTCGTTTTGCCTATTCGCATTATTCAATGCAAGATAGCTATTTTTAGATTTCTAAAAAGAAAAGTTTACTCTTAGATTATTGTAATTCTTGTTGTTGTTGTCGTGTCCGTGTTTTTCACGGAAAGGGGGTGCAGTAACTTCTGAGGGTAAAAACCCCTGAGCACCCAGAGGGCAGAAGTCTGACTTCTAGCTCACACACACGACACAACCCTTTTTAGGGGGTGGTCGAATTCCTTCATACACTCATTCACCCATCAGCAAGTCGGAATTTAGATCCAAATCAGAGACCGACTCATCCCTGATTCAGTACCCCCAGAGGTATCGTTTTGTTATATTGTATATTTTATATTATTTGTTATATTGTTCTTATATTTTGTATATTATCATTGTTGTTTATTGCACTATGCTGAATTGAAACAACTGTCCTCTGATTTTTCATTCATTAAATAAGGTAATGTATGAAAGGTCAATGCCATTTTTTCACGATCTAATTATCAATTTCGAGAATGATGTTTTATTGAAACTATAAATGTCTAGGATTTAATCTAAATCATCCTGATTAATACTAGTTATTTATTAATTATTATATATTTTAATTCTGATTTTAAGCTTAAAAATGTTTTTGCTTTATAATTTTGAGTGAAATATATTGAGGTGTAATTTTTTCTTCAGGTTCTCGTGGTAGAAAGGGTCTTGTGGACATTATCGCTTCGGATACAAGATGCACGTGGAACAGGAAGGTAGAGAACACCGAAATGGACAAGTTCCGAGCGGTTATCAATAAGAAATACGACTTGAAACTTAGTAAGTTCTAATTAAAAAATTATATATAGGCAATGGGATGAATAAGAAGAATACATAAATTAATTAATTTAATTAAAAAATAAACATTTGTTTCATTTAGCTAGCTATAGTATACTTTATAGATTTACTACTTTATTGGCCAATTAAAAAAAAAGTACCTTGAAGCTTTGTTGTAGATATAAATAAACAGATAAATACAAATCAGGAAATAATTAAGAATATTTTTATTCAAAATCGTTAAAAAATGATGACATTCATATTTATTATACAAGTTTCATTAATAATACCATAATTAACAATTTAAAGGATATAATAATAATATAACATTATCATGTTAATAATTATTATACATTATTAATTACATCTTAATTAGTATTAATATTAATAATTATGATTAATAATATTTAATAATATAATAATTAACAATATAATTGTATATTGATTGCTCAATTTATAATTGAAAAAATTGAAATGAAATAAAATTTTAAATTATAATAAATGCAAATATATAATATACATTTCAGATAAACAATACTTTTTCAAGTCAATATATATACAGGCAATGCTCATGATGTTTTTGATTGTAAAAATATTCTTTTTGCGTTAATACATTTGTATACTAAATTTAATCACAAATTATAAATTGCATTTACAAAATTATTACTTATTTTATTTACAGGAAACTACTGGGATCTCCATGCATGGTCAGTAAAGAATTATCAGAAGTTTTGGGAAGAAATGTGGAATTACTACGGAATCATCCACTCAAAGCCTTACACAGAGGTCAGTTTATTTATTTGAAAAAATAACGAAAGTAAGAATCCCTAATAAGTTAAAAAGAAATCAAAATTATTTATTAACAAATTTCCAACATAATCGTTTATTTAAATTGGAATTGTTTAATTTATTTCTGATTTGCATCATTATTAGGTCTTAATCGATAATTTAAAAAATATATCATGAAGATTGTCATAGTTTATCAGAAGAAGGAGATTAAACGAATAAATTAATGAAGATAATATTAACCCTAGAATTGTACATTTTCTATTTTTTTTAACAAAAATGTGCTTTCAACAGCTACAAATAATTAGGAAAAAAGGCATTTTTTAAAATTACTTTTTTTGTGAAATTTGCAAAAAAAATGTACCAAATGGCTTCCTTATAAGTTAAACTACATTCCACTGACACAAATCGCAATATATTAATTCTACTACAAAAATAAAAATACTTTTTTATCAATATTTTTTCTTTTACAAATGCAAAAAAAGAAAAATATTTTGATAGTATTTTTAATAGTAATACTATTCATAGAACAGCCAACGGTTTTTTCCAAGTTTTCAATTTAAATCTAATTCTGGTACTGATATTATCATATATTGTTTTTTTTTTTCTTTTTCACGAATGTTTAGAGTATTATTATTTTTTTCTTTCGTTTTAACATAAGAAAGTTTCTTTCGTTTTCAATTGCAAATGATTTTATTTAAAAAAAATAATTTCAATACACTCATTTTAGTCCCTTAGAACAGTCATGCGAAGCTTATTACTGCAAATAGAAACATTAAGCCAAATGGATATACAATGCACTGTAATGTCAAATTCATGAAACGGAATCTTAAAATTTACTTTCAATATCTATCACTCCAATAGAAAGAAAATGTCTTGGAACGGTTAAGAAACATTCAATTTCCGATTTAATTTAAAGTCAAAGTAATAATTTCGAATCTTTTCTGTCAGCTATATATCGAATTGATCGACTGTCAACAGACGCTTTACTGAGAACTGATCTGCTTGCGGTTAAGTTCTGTGTTATCTGTAAATTTCATCACAGAAGGAAAAGAATTTTACTGATATCAAGAATTTCTAAAAACAAGAAAGTGGACTGATAGCTAATGTACTACGAAAAAGGGAAATCCTACCCGACAAGGGTGTAGCACAAGCATTGTGTAATCACTGTTTTCATTCACCTTCGAACTTGAATCGTCAGCACTATGTTACTTCCTCCGTCATTTAACCGGAAGTAGATTTCCCTTAGTGTCATCCGGATAAAAAATATTTAGAATGAAAACAAGATAAACGTAAATCATTCAGAAATATATATTTTAAAATAAAAAAAGCAGTATTAACCTTGTAATAAGGGAGAAAAAATGCGATTTGCCTTAATATACGATTTTTCCTTATAATTTTCTTACTTGACTAGTGCTACTAAGGTATTAGGAAAGGAGAGGGTTGATCTGTCCTTGGAATCAAGATGATTGTTTAGTACGAACTCTTCTTCAAAGGCAGTTCATTATCATAACTTGGAGGTCAAAGCCTAGGGCAATAATTGTTAAGAAAAAAAAAATACAATTTTTAGCCTATGTTGTAATGGTTCAAATAAAATATTGAGAGAATACAATAAAGAGTTTTAAAATGTGATTTAAAACGACTAGACTTATTAACGAGTTTAAATTCTTATTCTACTGTTTTAGTTTTTGAAATGAGTTCTTTCTTAAGGAATACTTGTGAAAAATTCGAAGGTTTAATTAGTTGGTTTGGTTATTGGCACGACATATTTAACCATCCTAAGCCAAGCAAATGGTAACATGTAATAATAGATGGCAATAAATACATTTATTGAAATATGAAAGCAAGGGTCATATTTGGCCATCCTATGTGAAGCAAAAGATAAAATATAAAAGCAGAAGTAAAATATGATAGTACATTGAAATAAATAAACTTTTTGAAATATGAAAGCAAGAGCCATGTTTGGTCATGCCAGACCAAGGAAATGGTAAAATATAAAAGCAGAAATAAAATATAATAACAGATGACAATAAATAAATTTATTGAAATATGAAAGCAAGAGCCATATTTGGCCATAATACTCCAAACAATTAGTAAAATATAAAAGCAAAAGTAAAATATAATAATAGATGGTAATAAATAAATTTATTAAAATATAAAAGCAAACAGAAATAAGACTGGTATAATATGATAATACTACAATGAAAGATCAAAACTTTAGTTTTAGTACATACTAGCCGCCTTTGGCGACCAGCTGGTTCGCCATGAGTAATGCGTTCTAAAATTTCCAATTAAATCATATATTTTTTAGTCAAAATTTAAGAAATAGTTTAAGTTGAAAGATTCAGTTATTAGTAGTTAAATAGTCGGTAACTTTATTCGGAAAAACTTTTTGAGTTTAGTGCTCTAATAATTTATCAATTATGCTTCCAAAATATTAAAAATGTTTTTTTCGGTGATATTGCCAAAATGTTAAATATGTGTTCTAAAGAAAGCGAAAAAGGGAAAAAATTATTGAATTAATGATACAGATATTGCAAACAATTACAGAAATATGCCATTAAGTCGGGATTTCAATGCAAATCCTGTCTAAATTCAATCAAGTTTACTGTAAATAAAAATAATTTATGGAATTAATGATATAAATATTGCAAACGATTTCTTAGAATCCTTTGGCTTGCATTTATTTTTATAGAAGAT
>JAPMOQ010060534.1:1600502-1642592 GCA_026543055.1 Argiope trifasciata
AACGATTTCTTAGAATCCTTTGGCTTGCATTTATTTTTATAGAAGATGTCACATTTTATGTTTATGTTATTTTATTCAGTCACGTGCTGAAACTTGCATTTCTTTCGATTTATTTTGTGATGATAATTTTTTTTTATTTGAGCTTCCGGCATTCTTTTATTTTATCCAGTCACGTGATAAAAACATGGTTAAAATATTTCTTTAAAAATTTGTTAAAAATAGAAGATTACGTTATAAATTTAAAACACTGATACCGTTAGAAAGCTAATTTTTTAATCTTTAAATTGATATAAAAATCATACTTGTGCGATCATATTTTTGGAAGTTATAGTGGAAAAACGTTAAAATTTCGCTTAAATTTTAACTAATTCAAATTCTAATTAAAAATTTGAAAAAAGAGCTCCGAGGTGCACATTCCCGACCTCCAAGGTATACATGTACCAAATTTGGTAGCTGTAGGTCCAACGGTCTGGCCTGTAGAGCGCCAACACACACACACACACACCTTGAGTTTTATTATAAGTATAGAAGACTAAAGTTTTGATTTTAGTACATAAAAACCAAATAAAGGATTTGTAAATGAACAGGAATCGATCATAAAAACAAATTCATGAATTGTAGATACAAAATTAATATTAACTATACTCAACCCAAATATTAATAGAATTTAACCCTCCAGTTGCTTATCCCGCAAGTTCCTCTGGTTGGCTATCTGTTGATTTTCTATTGCATCCCACGTTTTTCGCAGTTTAGTGTACTTATTTTTACGATTACTGGTTTTTATTAAATCATATTATTGTCTTGCACATATAATATCAGTTCGCTTTGTTGAAAGCAATTTGCTTGAATTTATTTGAAAATGTCTCATTTAAATACCGACTTTTTAAAAATGCGGAGACAGAAGGCTAAAAAGTTAAAAATATTAGATTGTTATATCTTACTCACTAAGTTCTGCAATATAAATGATGACGACTGGGAAAAAGTAAACACGTTGCGATTTAAAAGCAGAACATTTAATTAAAATGTGACTCACATTAAACTCCCCATAACATATTGTGCGCTTTGGTACCGCCTCGCCAAAAAAATGAGATGTTTATGAAATGGGTATATGCTTGAAACTCCGACGACTTTAATAATTAGAAGTGAAAAATAAATAAAATACTAATTAAATTTCTTAGCATTATGGAGTTTGGAATCAAATTTAAGAGTGGATTTCATAAGTTAATTTTTAAAAGCTTTTAACTTAAAGTAAAATATTGTACCAACAAATTCATATTTCATTATTAACATGAATAAGATTTCAGCTTAAATTATTCTGTAACGAAATTCAATATAATTTTTAACAACAGTTTTAAGCAAGTGACTACCAAATTTGTTTTAAATGTAAATTTCTGTTGCTTCGATTCAGTTGCTATATCTGCTCATAAATCAATTTTATTTTCATTCTTTTGTGAGAAATATTGCACAGAAGATACAGTAGGAATGTTGTTTTAGATTTTGCAAAACTCGTTTATAAAAGATGTCGTAAATACATTTTTGATCAAATCAAAAAATACATCAAAAGATATGTCACAGAATATCATAAGTTGAAAATAATAACATATCGAAGTCCGTGGCTATGATTACTTTTGAAGGTGAAACTTAAATTCCCAGACAGCCAGTTCAATGGGAATGATCAGCTGAATCTAAACCTACTAACTTTCTTGGAAGAATAATTATATTTTTTTATATGAATGTCAAATTTATAAGGTTAAAGTTTTCTTTACGAGATTTGCTATATTTATGGGAAGTATTCGCATATTATTATAATGTGAGGATAGAAGCCATGAAAAGCACGTTAAACTCAGACCTTTATAAAAAGTAACAAGTATCTTCAAGGTCAGTAAAGGTAAAATTATATTTTAGAATGTTTTCTGAAATCTTACTCTGTCATTGAGATATTATAGCTTGTTTGCTTACTTATCAAGCACGTTCTAATAATAAAGGATCTATTTTCTAAATGAAAAAATTAGTTTCTAGAAATATATTAATTTGCATGTTAGAAAAGAATAATAATAAAATTATTTTAAGTAATTAATAATGGGAGTGATTAATGGAAAACATAAATATAGCTATAAATAAAAATACCAACTAAATTATTTTTTAATACACCAAATTGTTTAGCAATTTTTCACATTTCAATTAATTCTTTCTTTATTTTCAATGTTGAAAATTCTTCATGTATGGAAAAAAACGAAATTTCATATATTAAAATTTTAGAAGCATTCAGAGAGAAATATTTCAATTTAAGGCAGGCATAATTAGAGGACTTTGGAATTTGAATAACTTTTTTTGCTTAATTAATTTAATAGATTTAATCAACACCTAAACTAATGATATCTTTTACGAAGGTAGTGATTTATTTAGTTCAGGGCGCGGTCAATATTGTTTTCATTAACTGGGCGTCTAAAGAAAAAAGTGTTAACAACCTTGATCCATATATTTTTTTAAAATTTATAACCAATGTAGAGGTTATTGTTCTTTCAGGGAAATAGAAGTTGTTGCCTGTAAAATAGTTCATTAATGGCAATATGATATTTCACCATTTTATTTCAGCTCAACACTTTTTAAATCCTTGTAAATAATAATTAAGTTGTAAAATTTGTGCAGACATATACAATGCAAGAAAATTGTCTACACTATTTTAAATGATATTTAACTATGCAACAAAGATAAGCTGAATTGTTTCCCACCCAACTACTATCCAAAACATGCCTAAAAATGTGTCCTTCTTCAGATAAAGGACTTGTTGAAAATAATTCCTTTAAATTTTAGATCAAAAATTTAGAACAGCCTCTAATGTTTGGCCTCTTTAGAATAGCCTCTAATAATATATTGTTACTTGTATTTAAGTATTTTTTGAATAATTTGTATGGACATTTTTTCAATGTTTCAATAGCAATCTTATATTTGTCTATAGAAAATAAAAAGAAATGCAGGTAAATTTTGCAGAAGTAACTGTTTGACTAATAATTTAATAAAGATTATTTTATTAATTTGCTTAAATAATTTTTACAAACACATCAAAATGATGCAAAGTATTTCTATGCAGAATTTATTAGAACAGCGTTTGCTTATTAATTTAAAGTTAATAAGTAGAACCAAATATTTGTAGGGTTGGCTTTATTCAAAATTCTTTTCTGTATACGAAGTTTCAAATGCAAATTTTTCGATAATTTGCTCAAAATTACAAAAATAAGTAACGAAAAATATTATATAATATTCACGACTATGTTGTGTGTAATGAAAAATCGTAATTTATGCGAAACAAATCTACGTTACAGCAAAAATCAAGATAAAGCTTAGATTAAAAGTAACAATACGTACAGATTTTACTGATTCTTCAATCATTCTTTCAAAATCTTCAAATTTTTATCTGAAAATGGGGCTTGCCTATAAATGCCAGAATCGAAGCACATTTTATTGAGGGCGATAAATTAAAAAGTTTTTTGGATGGTATAAATTTTTTTATTGCAGTGTTATCAAATTCGTAATGTTTCGAAAATCAGAAAATATAAATAAAAGTGTGAGGTTTCTTATAATAACCAAAAGAATTTTCCATTAATCATTGGTTCTGAAATATCCATGAAATAATTTAAATAATATGGATGAAAAACCATGTACAAATAAATACATTTAAGAATTACTTTTTTAGAAATTTGTGTAATTTATTGAAATGTGGAAATAAGATTTAAAAAATGCAATGTTATTGAAGTTTTAAAATAAATGTAGTAAGCCATGTGATTTCTTCTAGAAATAAAAAAAAGAATAATCCTTTGTTGCAATTCCTTTTTAACTTGCTGCCACGAATTTAAATTAAAAAAAGAAAACATATGTTTCGGAATCTAAACTTTCGTGAACAAAACGGTTTCTCAAGACACTTAAATCAAATTTGAAACCATTTTCATCCATGCGTATCAAAATACGAAATAAATTTAGCAAAGAATATAAACAATTAGTAAACTATCATCAAAATGGAATTTTTAAATGATGAAAATTATATCAAAAAGGAATTTAATCCATGAGTAGAGTCAAAACATGATTGAGAATGCTGATTACCTTGTTTTTTTTTTTCACAAAATTTATTATTTGAAAAATAGCGGTAAGAAATAAGAAAAAACAAATTCAAGAAGATTAGACATTAGTATTATAATTTTGTTTATTAATAATAATAATAATAATAACGACAAGAATAAATGACTAAACCTTCAATGGAATAAATATTTTTTTAATAATTCATTTGATTCTTATTAATTATCAAAGCAATTTTAGTTGAAAAATAAACCATGTAAAGAAAAAATTTGAATTATGTCAATTATAAACAAAATTAGTTTTTTATTCAGGAAAAATATAATGGAAATGGAAAACAATAAAATATAAGAAAAACAACAGTAAAATTTTTTAAACTTTTCTTCCATCAAGTATTTTTTATAAATTATATTGAAAATTAGTGTTCTTTAATTCTGGAAGAATAAAGCAGAAAGGGAAAACAGTAAAGGTATAAGAAAAACATCAGTAACAAAAAAAAAGTGTTAACTTTTTTCCTATCAAGCCTTTTTTATGAATTAAGATAAAAATTAGTGCTCTTTGATTCTAGAAATTAAAGCAAAAAGAGAAAGCATTAAAATATCAGAAAAACAATAGTTACTAAAATTGCTTTTTCTTTCATCTTTTTCTTTAATTCTGTGAAAATAAAGTGGTAATGGAAAATAACAAACTACAAATCAAGAATGAAAAAATGTTACTTTTTATTCTATCAAGCATTTTAGTTTTATGAATCTACCTAATAAAGAAAACTCAATGTATAACTGTGCTTTATAAAAATACCCTCATTTATATTTTCTTTCTACATTTAATTTTTATCTTTGAAGAAATTTCTTTGACTTTTATTCTTTTCTATGATTGAAACATTCTAATTCTTATTCTTTTTCAGCTTTATTATTCTTTTTTACTTCTCTTAAAATTGCAATGAGTATATATATTTTTAATATTTGTGCTTTTTAAAAATCTTTACCAATATATTTTTTAAAATCTTGTGCTTTTTAAAAATCTTTGCTAATAATCTAGCTTTAATCTTATCCTTATATTTAATATCTTAACTCTTAATGCTATTAATATTTATTAACCAAAATAATACGTATAAAATAATTAGAAATACGTAGGGGAAGTAGAAATAAACATATGTATGTGTAAAAATTAAAAAAAAAATGATAAAAAATTAAAATTAAATAATTAAAAATAAATTTGCAAAATCATTTTTAAAAGTACATATAAATTTCCTCATGCTCTTAAATAACATATGGAATAAATATAATTTTTCTTAGCTGGTTTAAATGTTAATTATAGATGTAAAGTAGTAAGTGTAGTAATTAACAATATTTAGGTATAAAATCTGATTTTTTTTTTCAAATTTCTTACAATGCAGTCAGTTGTATTCTAAACATTGTATTAAATGCTTTCTATTGTTAATTTTTTTTTTGAAAAATAAAATAAAAATGAGAAAAAAATGATATAGAATACGTACATATATGTATGTATATAATTAGCTAGCTAATAGGAGCGTCAAAATAAATATTCTTAATTTAGCGATAAACTAGGTTATGAATAAATTTACACTCTAGGCATTATGGAGAAATATGTTCAGAATTTGACTTCGATAAAAACACGATTTATTTGATTCCAGATTTATAGCTGCGTCATACAACCAAGGGGTCTTCTGGCTAAAGCATTTTATTCGTGCCTGATGAGCATCCGCAAAGTCGACAGTAAGCAAAATAAGGTATATAAGTGTGAGTGACGTAATGTGCGTTCCATGTGCATTTCGTTTATCTCAACGGGTGATTGGTTGTCTTAAATGCAATTAGGTGATTTACTTCAAAGAACGACAGTAATTAGTTTGCTGTCTTAAATAACTTATCAAAATTTCTGGTGGTGGGATTGGTGGTAAGGTATCGATTTCTGCAAAATGAAAATATATTTCTATATGCAACATATTCTATAAAAGTGTCTTTTTTGCAAGATGTATTTATCTTTTTAACTTCGATACTGTTCAAATTAGTATGGACAGAGTTATGATCTTTAGGTATGGATTGTGGGAATATGCTTATTCTGAAATATATCTAAAAAGTTATATTTAAAATTTTTATAAAGCGCTGAAAGTTTGCTATTAATATTTTATTAAAAAAAATTAACTTATTTTACTGAAGAATGCAAAACAAAAAAAAAATCTTTGGATTATTAAATTAACAAACATTAACTTATTCTACAGAAGAATACAAAAGAAAAAAATCTTTGGGTTATTAAATTATTAGTCTATCTCCACCTATATAAATGTTGAAAAAATCTTAAAATCTCATTTGAAAAATACACGAAGTGAATTCTGGATTGAGTTCTCAAAAGTATTCACTAAGCCTAAACAAAACTAAAGGATTACTTAAGCTGAAAGGATTTACTGTCTGTAATTTACCATTCATTTTCGGATGGATTCTTTGAAGCCGCTGCGAAACCTAAAGCTCCGTTCAGACCTCAACCTAAAGCCCTGTTCCGACGACCTGTGACCTTATGAATTTGGTCATTAATCTGCCAATTGATCCATTGCAGGATCAACCCCGCCTGTGGACGCGATTGAGAGATTCCCGGAAATTGCCGGTAAAATGAAAGGCATCAAAGAACCTTAGAAAACCACTAGCGAGGGGAAGAAGGGAAAAGTGTGCCAGATTCTAGGTGGGCACAGATCTTCTGAACAGGGCTTGTATTCTAAAAGCGTCAAGAAATGGAATTTGATATTCAGATTCTGGATTGATTTCTAAGTTTTTACAAAGTTAATAAAAAGCATGCTCCTTAAAATTCTGGATAATACAAAAATTTACAAAAAGTATAAGTTCAGTACTTTACAGTCCAAAATATCAGTATTTTATTATAAAAGAAAGTACAAAATTTCTAGAAATTCTTCTGGAAAGATGATGAAACAAGTACATACAAACGTCCAATGTTCTGAACTCCTAGAACTGATTCGGAAATAAATCGAATCAGGCACTCCTTTTACAGGATCAACAAGGGTGGTACTCGGACCGGTGCTTAGTGGACGTTGATTTAATAAATCAAGCGGCCAAGTTATAACGTTTTTAATCCATTTATTGTAGTGGCACAACGTGGAATACGGCAACTTTGAAGGATAAAACAAGTTCAATTCAATTAACGGAAAGGATGTAAAACGTCTGTCTGGAAGATAGTTCGGATCCGATGGTAGTTTTATAAACAAAATATCTAATACATTTAAACAAATTAATTTCAGGGTGCAAAGAATGGAAAAGGTTTTGTAGATATTGACTGGTTTAGTGGAGCTCGGTTGAACTATGCAGAAAACATCTTGAGATTCAGAAATGGTGATACAGCTATCATTTGCGTTGGTAAGTTTTAAACGTTTTCATCGTTTTTGTCTAGTTACTAAGATAAATCTTATACTAGATTTATTTTATCATTTAGGGAAAAAATAGAAATATTTAATGCACGAATTAACTTTTTATGAAAAAAGAAATATGGAAAAAAAAAACTCAAGACATACACAAATGTTACTACGATAAAATTAATCTTTATTTGATTGGTTAATTTCACAGATTAATTATGAAATGATTTCAATGGAGAATTATAATTGGTTAAACGATGGAAGGTTAATTTTTAAAACTCTAGAAAGTGAAATAAAAATAATCATGAAATCATAGTATAAATAAAGCCGTATGGTTCAATGTTGCAATTGAAACTCGCTATTTTTTTATAAAATTATCCTCAAGATATTTTAAATACAAACACAAATTTACAAACACAATATTTGTCATATTTTTTTATACTTTTAAAACTGTGAAATTTTTATCATTTACGTTGATCAATAAGCAAACTTATTTTAATATCATTGAACTTTCATTTTACAGAGTAACAAGTAGCATATACATTACCTATTGCTTGATTATTTGTAATTTTGATAAACATTTAATGCTCTTTCATATTTTTTGAGGCGGAATGTAAAAATCATTGTGGTGTTTGAATCTTAAAATTCATTCATCCTTTTGCAAATTTTTTCTTTAAAAAGAAATTTAATTTTATAAATGGTCAAAATAATCCCGATGTAATCCATTATCTTCAGTAGTAAATTGACATAGTTGTGATTTCGCAAGCTGATATTTAGTACGAAAGCCACGATTTTTTTTAAAAACATTTATCTTATAACTTTTTTTTTGCATTGCCAAACCAAATTGTTCTTAGAATTTATTTTGATTGTCCGTGACCAACATGATACAGATAAAAATTCCAGAATTTTTTTTCTCAAAGTATTGTTGTAAATACTTTACTTCGTTAAAAGAACTAAGTTGATGTCAAGGGCGAATTCGAAAGCATGTTTTCTTCACATTGTTGAAAAGACCTTAACATTTATCAAATTTTGCAGTACCGTAGCCACATTCCAAAACATGACAATAAATTTGTTATGGAAGAAAATGAAAATTTAACTCCAATGAAGGAAAGGCATTTTTTAACATCATATAAAACTTAATCTTTGCATAATGCGAAGAAAATACTATATGATCAAACGCAATGAATAAAAAATATGACCTTACTTGAAATAATGCGTTGCTTACAGGTATGCTTTTAATATTTTGAGATTTTAACGGAAAATCCCCACAAATACTGAAAAAGAAAAATAATCTATTTTCTATAAAAACTTAATTTTTGAATAAACTGTTTGCTGATCATTTAAAAATACAAAGCTCCTTGAATTCATTTTTATTGTAAATGATAAAAAAAATATATAAGACATTTCATTTGGAATTATGGAATAATACATAAAAAATATTCTAGAGAGCACTAATTGAAATAGTATTGTTTTCAAAATACTTTGTTATGAGACAAACGGAAATTGTTCACACCTTTTGTGACAGACACTTTGGAAAAAACTCTTTTTGTCTCATATACGCATATGTAGTTGTATATATACTTATAAATGTGCGTGCTTGTTGATATAAATAATTTTAAATATTGAGAAGTTTTAATTTGATGTTAAATTGAATCTTTAAAATTTTTTAAATTAAAATTTATGCATTACGATTTAGCAATGATAGAGATCAAAATCTTAAATTACATAGTCAGGTCTGACATCCTTCCGTCAAAATACCTCGAAATTTTACTTGATTTTCTAGACGTTGTTTGAATACTATAAAAATATACGAAGGTCATTGTCTGGGCATTATTTACCGATTTCAATTTTTCATCAAGCAATTCACATTAATAGAAAAAAATATTATGATTAATTTTTTCATTTTAAGTTACAACAATTTTGCAAAGCAAAAATGCTAGTTTGTATCTTTTTGAATACTTATAAATATATTGCTATTGAATATGTGCTATTAAATTGAATCTCCAGAATTTTGTTTTGGAAATAAAATTGATATGTGATAATTTATCAGTGAGAAAGATCAATGCTGAAATCTTAAATTACATAACCTGATCTGAGAATACGTTTCTTAAAAGATCTCGCAGTGTTATCTAACTTGAATTTCTAGATATTTTATCCATACTTAAAATAATTTTTAATGAAGGTGATTGTTTGTAATTAATTTATTAATTCCGATTTCCCATCAAATAAATCTTATTAATGGAAAAAATATTATGATTGTTTCGTTTCAAGTTGTAACACTTTTCCAAGTCTAAAATGATAATTTGTATGTTTTTGAATAGTTATAAATATATAGTTATTAATATTTGCTATTAAGTTGAATCTCATAATTTTTTTAATATAAACTTTATATGTGATAATTTATAAATGATAGGCATCACTGCTTAAATCTTAAATTATATAATCAGACCTGATTATGCATTAAAATGCACCTCGAAATTTTATGTAACTTGAATTTCTGGATGCTGTATGTATACTAACAAATAAACGATGCTTTTTTATATTTGATGTACGAATTTTAATTTTCATCAAATGAATCTCACTAATAGAAAAATATTATGATTAATTTCTTTCATTTCAAATTGTAGCAATTTTACAAGGCTAAAATGCTAATTTGTATGTTTATGAATATTTAAAAGCCATAATTAATGTATTTCCGCTTAGGCATAATCATATGATTCTGTTTTGATAATCAATAACAACACAATTATTTATGTTAACCATTAACCATTTAAGAAATATTCACCTTTGATAAAGGAAAGATTGATTAAATTTCAGTCACGTACTAACGGAATGTAGGTAACCATAACAAAAAAAAAATGTAGAACAATTTTTTTCACTTTAATGCACCAAAGGACATAAATAAAATCTTAAGGAGGTTGCAGTTTTTATGTAAAAAAAACACTCAACGTTTCTATCATTTAAATTTCAAAAATACCTTGAAAACGACGTTATTTACCATTTAACAAATTCTAAAACAGAAGGGTTAATAGCTGGTACGTTGTTTATAAATGTCCATCTATTCATTGGCATGCATTTCATGTGAAATGGAATAGATCTTTCCAAGGTTCAGGCAAATCAAAATTTTGATTTTTGGATATTCCTTTTAAATGGGTAATTAGAAATTACCTTGAAATTTCTTGAAATAAAGGACATATTCAACAACGATGCAATGTTCAGTGCACTCCTATTATCACATAAGAATGCCATGTGGATGGTTGCACCATTAACAGATATCGTTATCTCTATGTAAAACTTTTTAAAGAACTCATGAAACAGTTGGTATATAAGGCTTATAAAACTTTTTAAAATTCATTTGGAATTCGAAAATGTTTCCTTACTACACAAAAGAGAACTGCGCTTTCTACACGTGAGAAATAAAATGTATTAATAACACCCAAAACTCAAACAAAGCAGAAGAGTTAATAGCTAGTATCTGGTTGTAACGGTCCGTCTATTCATTGACATGCAATAAGTGTGAAATAAAATAGCTATTTCGAAGATTCAAGAAAAATCAAATTTCTGACTTTAGAATATTCCTTTAAATATTAGGTTGTTCGGAAAGTAATTTCGTTTTTTCCCGACAGAGGATTTAATTGTATTTTTCGCACCCAATTTCATACTTAAACCGCAAAATCATTTTATGTTTTAAGAGCTGATATAGCAAGGCTTGAGTGTGAAAAAGTGCAGCTGATTCTTCGCAGTAGTTTTTGGATGGTGCCCTTTTAAATATGGAGAGCAATAAACAGCATTTTCGTCATTTTTTTCTTTTTTGCTATATAAAAGGTAAAAATGCTGTTCAAGCCAGAAATAAATTAGCCAATATGTGTGGAGAAGATGTGTTAACAGTACATCAGTACCAGAACTGATTTGCAAAATTTTTCCTTCAAATGAGGAGGCCAAAAACCACCTCGATCAGTTTTTTTTACAGCAAAGACCAAAACTTTTATGAGCGTGTAATCATGTTACTACCAAAAATATGGCAAAAGGTATTAGACCAGAATGGCAATTTTATAATTTAATAAATAATTTATTCATTAAACGAAAATTTCTTTTCATTTTGACAAAAAAACAACGAAATGACTTTCCGAACAACCCAATAGATGATTAGAAAGTACCTTGAAATTTCTTGGAGTAAACGAGTTTATGAACAAAAATGTACTTCTCATTGCATCCCTGTATCTCATAAAAGTGTGATATTTGTACTATTAACAGATGTGGTTATCCCAACATAAGGCTTTTTAAATAACTTATGCAACAGTTGTTATATAAGGCTTATAAAGCTTTTTGTATAACAAAGATACATTTCATTATGAAGTCAAATTGTTTCCTTACTCTGCGAAAGAAAACGAGCTTTTTTACGTGTCAGAAATGAGAATGCAATAATAATAATAATAAATCAATAAAAATAAGAGAGAAGCGAAGGTCACTATTTAGAAGAATCTCTTTTTTCTGTTTGCAGAAGATAGTTTTTTTCCGATCCTTGAACCATTATATAAGCTTAACCTTTGTGTGACTTTCACTTGGTATTCGTTTGCTTATATAACGGAACATATTTGGGTAAAAAAAAAAGGAAAGTTCTTCATAGCCTCAGGATGTACACTCCTAATTCGTTAAACCTGACAAAACATATTTAGAATTTCATATTCCTTAGAAGGATGAAAGAATGTGTTGAACAGTGAACTTCCTTTCTTCAATTCTGTTGCTTTTTGGAACACATTCCTCGAAATTTGAAGTACTGAAGTGTGTAGATGTTAATGCATATTGAGACCATTTGTATTGATTAGCATATTCTTTTAATGATTTTTCTTTTTAAAGATGAACTTTATGACTGTTAGGAAAATGCTCTTTATTCGTGTAATAAAACTTTGCTGTTTATATAACTGCCTAGTAACAATAACTTATTTTTTAATCATAAACCATATAAATATGTAGGTATACTTCTACCAGTTGCGAAGAAACTTCTGAATTTTTTTAACTTCTTTTTCTTTTACCACGGGAGGCATAATTTATGTACAAAGACTCAGTGGTAAGAAATGCGTCAGTCTACATTCGCGACACAATAGCAGATGAGAGGGAAAATTTTTCCTTTAGAGGTTTTTACAATAAGAGTTTGTTAGGGATTTCTTTGACATGTGTCGATTTAAGCAAGGGCTTTTAGATATATTTAAAAGAATTTTGTAAGCCTTAAAGGTTTTCATCCCTTCAAACAGAGCGGGAGAATCTGCTGAATTCAGCAGTTTTGTAGAGCATGGGCAGAATGGTATTAAATATCAATTAATTGAAAAAGTGGGAATCAGATCAGGAAATAAGAAACATTTTAGAATGAAGTCAATCTGAGTTAAATTAAAAATTATGAAATTTATTAAGATGTATATAATACAACTTTTGATATTGATCCAAACAATTTTCTATAAGACCTCTGTACAGGATAGACTGCTGGAGATACAACAATTTCAATTTGATACTTAGTTACTGTAAGTGTAAGAATATTATTATAGTTAAGGAAATGTTTACTAAATTGGAATTAGATTACTAATTAAAATTAATTGCTGTTTTAACATTTTTAATAACATCGAATTATACTTTATTACATCATTTTTACACCGTTTTCAAAAAGATCTTGTAAATAATGGTACTAACTGTATTTTTGTAGAAATATTTAATAATATTTTAAAAATATTTGTTTACAAATTCTTTTCATTGTTTTAGTTATTATATTTAAACTCTCACTAATTGAAATAAATTTATATGCATTTTTTCTATTCATATTATTAACGCTATATAATTAAGGACAAATTTTGAAAAATTAGATTGAATGAAATAAACTTAGAACTTTACCATTCTGAGATGTTAGACATTGATATTCCATAGATTTATTTAATTCAAAAAAAATTTCAGATATTCACTAGAAGCACTGCGAAATTCATTTCCTCTTTATATTATGGCAAATTTTAACTTTTCTTGAGTTCATTTCACCTAAGCCCTTGAAATATATGTATTAAACTCGACAGCAAAGATTGATGAAGTACTTTGTGTCTGAAAGATAAATGTAAAAATGAACAAGGCTTATAAATATAAAACACTTGCTTCAAAAATGATGCATCATTCTTATAGTCACATTATTTGATAACAATTTGCGATAAAACAAATTTATATCAATAAAAATTTATATTCTGGAGTTCAATTTGTTTAGTAGTCTGTCAGAATTGTATTTCCTGAATGTTCATTGCATATTTATGAAATATTTCATGAGACGGTGCCTAATGAGTTGCGAGACTTCCTACTGTAGCGGCAGCTATATCTGAAGACAGAAAATAACAGCGTTAGTAATTTCAATCTTATTTTACTTTCAGATGAAGAAGAGAACGAAGAGTATATTACGTATGCAGAACTGTACGATGAAGTAGAGCGATATGCAGCAGCGTTCCGGAAGAGTGGCCTTCAGATGGGTGACAGAGTCGCATGTAAGAATCTATTTTGCAACGGACAGACAGTAATTACGATACTTCAAACTAGTGATTGTTTTAGTTAACGTTGAATTGGTACTGAGTAAATACTATTATAACTAAACCACTGCAAGGGAAAGAAAGTGTTGAGTTCAACTGTTAAACAATACCCTTCGCAATCTAGGATATCAGTATTAAAAAATTAGTATGCAATATTTAAAAAAAATTCACAATGGATGTCTTAAGGCTAATGAAGGCATTTAAAATAATTTATAGTGAATGATGATAGATCATCTTAATAATTAATGAAAGCATTTAAAATCATATGCAACGATAATAGATTGTCTTAATAGCTATCTAAGGCATTTAAAATCAGTTGTAAGCATCGAATGTGTTAATGACTGCAGAAGGCTTTTAAAATCATTTTTTAACTACGATGATAGAATGTTTTGTAGCAAATGAAAGCATTTAAAATCAGTTTTAGGCAACGATGATGGAATATTTTAATTGCTACAGAAAGCATTTAAAATCATTTTTGTTCAATGATTATAAAACTTTTTCTTGAAGGGCTTCATAATCTTTATTTGGGGACAGATCTTTTATTTTGAGCAATGTTTTGGCCTCTTGTTAAGTTATCCTACATTGGGCTTTACGGAATGGAGAATTTGTATCATAATTAAATGGTCTGGATAGTATTTGGCTCAACGAACGCGATGTTCAAAGAATTGTCCAAATCTGCGGAGATCTGTGACAAAGGTTTCCTGTTCTATTAAAACAAAATTAATTCTGTCATCGTTCTATATTAGTGAAAAAATATTTAAACATTAAATTTAATTTATTTAAAACAATAGTTTAGCATTTAAATTGATTACGATTTATTTTGACGTTAATGCATTAATTAATTAATGAATTATTATGCAAACAAGTCGGGCTCTTTTTAATCGAAAAATTTTCCTCGTAAGAAAAAAAAAATCTACCAAGTGCACTTCTTCTGTTTTATTTGAAAAAATAAGTTACGCGTTTTTTCTCCTCTTTCATGCATCTAAATATACAGAAAGTAATGCGATCATCAAAAAATTTGAACTCTAGATTTTGACGAATCACAATGCTTCAGATCTCCCTCATTTCAGAAAAATATATTTTTGGCATTATGTCTGTCTGTGGACTGGATAAATCAAAAACACTTTGAGATGAGAGGCTGAAATTTGGTATACAGAATTACGACTAAATAGTAGATTTCTTTCAAATTTTATAATAAGTTTTTCTATCTGGATGTTCGAGAAGAAATGAAATTGCTACTTACAAAACACGTAGAGTTGAGAATATAAAATTTGATGCATAGATTGAGCTTTAAAAGCTTAGATGCGCGCCAAACTTTGAAGAAAAACCGTGTAATGGTTGACTATCTTTTGGTCTATGCTCTTGCCTGCATGTGAATACAATAACTTTTAAACATGATGATATAAAACAATAAAATTTGATATGTTTCCGCATGTCTACAGATATAGATTTGTGACAAATTTTAGTGTCAAACAGCTGGTTAACATATATCTAAAATATAATGTTCTTGCGATTGATTCAGTAAAAATGTTAGATTAAAGCCAAAAATCTGTAGATAGTAATTATTGTTCATCATTTCCTTGCAAGTTTTCCACCTCTTAATTCAGTATTCCTAGTTTTACGTAGATGAAGCTGGATAAGGCCTTTACTAGAGATTATAAGAGAAAGTTTCAAGAAGATTACACCCAATGGTTTGTTGTAGAAATCATACCCCTGGGACGGAAACTAGTTTCGTCTTAGACCTTTCTAGAAATATGTCAGGAATTCTTATTACAAATGAAACGCAATTGAAAAAAATTCTGTGTTTACAGTAAATGCAGTAAATGGAAATGTTGCTTTAGAAGGCATTCATTTAGATATTTACAAAAAAAAAAACACCACTTATCAACATCTGTATCTACTTTAATTGGATTTTTATTTTGAAAATTCCGAACAAAAACCAATCGCTTAGCGAAGGAATAATCTATCAATTGCTGTAAACAGAGCATAAAAAAGATTGATAGTTGAATAAAACATTTTAAACATATTTTAAAGTATTGTGAATGAGTCAAAAATGTAAGATTAAACTCGAGAGTCTTAAATAAGGGAGCAAGATAATTACGCGTTGTTAAAAATCATAATTCATTCTTACATAAAACATTTTGGTAAATATATAACTTTTTTTAAATTGATACATTTTTAAGGTTTTTAATAAAGTTAAGATATTTGAATACATAAATTACGAAGAAAGAGAACATAAACAATTATAACTTAAAAACATGATTTAATTTAGCACTTTAATCACTTGAAGTGTATATTTTTATATTACTGGTATTTTTTATATTCATGAATACTTTAAAGATAAAAGGCAATTTATAAAACAAACTATTTTTTAAAAGCTCTTAGCAGCATTAAAAAAAAGTTAATTGTGGATAAATGATTCTATGTCAAATGTATAACCTCTAAAATGAATTTTCTCAGTCATTTTTTAAAAAAAATTCAGTCACAATATTGATAAGTAAAAATGTAGGTAAACGGATTGTAAATAAATCGTAATCTATTCTAGGTTACATGTGCAATGTCAAAGAAGCTGTATACGCCTATTTGGCAGCCTTGAGTATTGGAGCTCTCTGGGGAGGACCATTGCCTTTTTATGGAGATAAAGTAAGTAAAAAAATGAATATTTTTTTCCTCTCGAATTCAAGAATGCGTTAAAAATAAAACATCTCAGCGACAATTAAAATGGATATCTATAAATCGATCGAGATAATGGATGTCTATCTCAAATCGATATCTAGTGCAACAGTTAAATGTGTTATTTTTCAGAAATTATCCTTAACATTACAATATTCAAAATATTAAAAATTTTCTATAAGCTATAACCCTTAAGTGGAAGTGTGAGAAATTTTAAGAAATCAAATCATAACTGGTAAATTTTTAGTAATATTTACTTGTTTCAGAAGGCGTTTAACTTTATAGAGGTCAAAAATTATTTTGGATATGGCCTATGATTTTCCCTCCTTCTTTGAGTAAAAATGCATATTTTGATTCTTTTCATAGTTGCTTTGTAGACCGTGTTTGGTAAAACACGTCTTGTTTTAAAATACCTCTAAATCCCTTAATATTTCGAACAGTGCTGTCAAAAAAATGTAAGATACAGGGGTTGTCCAAAATTATAGATGGGCCACGCTGAAAACAGTAACTTCCATATGTGATTGCATAGGACTAAATTAAATATTTAAATATAGGTTTTTCGCATTACATTGTTAATTATAATGTCAGGGGTGTGTATGAGTGTGGTGTACATCATTATCTATCTTTTTTTCATTTCGAGTGAAGCTAAGATGAGAGATTTGTCCGTGTTCCAAAGATGGTAGGTAGTAGGAGCCCGTCTGGTTGCTACATTGGTAACCACAGTGGCACAGCTGTTGGAGGTATCAATATGTACCATGTCGAAAGTTATGAGAGTATGCAATGATCATGACACAAAAATATCTGTTAGACTGAATTGTAGAAACTAAACTAATTGAGACATGACCACTATAATGAAGGCCATGGCAGAAAAGTGACTTTTGAGCTAACTGAACGTCTACAGAATCTAGTATCGATCCATACAGTTCGATAGGATAGGATATGGTAATTTTCTGGCGCAAGATCCTTTTCTAGGATATGCTGGGCCGACCATACAGTTCGGAGGGATGAATAAAATATGCGGGTTAGAGCTACGAATGCAAAACTCCTTGGGGCTTGTAAATCAGAAATAGAGAGTGCCGGGAACAACTCTTAAATCTGAACTGCAGATCAATGGAAACATGTTTTGATTTCCGACGAATCCAGTTTCTCCCTATTCTTCACCATGAGATGGGTTTACGTGTAACGAACCTCCGCAGAAGCCTATAAACCAGACTGCTCCATCCTACTGTGAAGGATGGGGTTAGTTTGCAGTAGGATGGAGGGTTTCCTTGTTTGGAGGGATGAAACCCCAAATAGCAATGGTTTGGGGTTTCATCTGGCAATTGGGAGTAGGTTTCCTTGTCACCTTACATGGCCAGATAACTATTAATGACTATGCCACTCATCTGGCCGACAATCCGCATTCTACGACGTAGACATTGTTTTCGTCTGCACCTATCAAAATGATAATTCCCCGATTCACTATAGACGACTTGCTCGATCATGATTTCGAGAACATCCGGATTCAGTTACACACTTTCAGTGGTCTACTCAAATACGGGACGAATATCGTAGAGCCGCTATGATCTGTTTTGAAAGACAGAGTGAGATCCAGTTATCCTTCTCTTTCATCTCTTCAGGAGTTAGAACAGTTTCTACATAAGGAATGGTATGAAACTCTACTTATCACACAGAACTTGTATGCGATCATTTCAAGGAGAATTCAAGCCACCATTTTAACTACCAATGGTGCTCCCACACCCCTTCAGGTGTTATAACTTTCTTTTTGTTTAGGTTTTCCATTATCTTGGGCAACAGCTGTATGTAGGAAGTTCTTTCGTCTACTTATTTTGATTATCTTTTATTCCAATAAAAACAGTCATGAAATTACTAAATAACTTTTTCACACTATTTCATAATCATGTAGACTATTTCTATTTGCAGTAAAATAAAAATAGTTGTAAAGAATAGCCTTGTGAAAGCTCTTTTTTTCCTCCACAAACAAATATTAAGACTAAATATGGATTTCATAAGATTTTCTAGGAGAAATTTTAATATTTGAATACTATAAAAGTTCAGGTGAATGAGCAGGAAAGAAAAGATCATATAATCAGATATTTATTGCTTTCTTTATAAACATATAGAGTGTCCAATTTTTTCAAAAGCTTTTAAAACCTATTATGTTGTAGTTATTACTTATGGCACTTTATAAGCCCGCTCACAGATTTGTCAGTGATTTAAGGCAAGTCAGCTTCTCTTGTTTCTTCATTAGCTCCAACTAGGGCCAAGAGTACTTCTTGTCACTTCACACGTCACATTCGCTTGCTCAACTCCTTTTTACAAGGGGCTCATTTACCCACCTCACAGATAAACCATAAAGAAGATGAACAACCATCCGACAGAAGAACAACCACTATAAAGACAAAAGAAGAACAACCATTCCCGAACCCAATTTCGAACGCAGGAAGTTCCAATCATGAAGACTCTCTACCCCTATGCCAGGACGCAAGCAGAGCTGTTTATTAAATTCATTACCTGACCTCTGAAAAGAGGCTAAATTAGGAAAAGAGAGAACTTATAGGAAAACATTCATAATTTATGCTGTATCAAAAGGGTTTTTATTGAAAAGTTGAGCAAACACTTTTTTTAGCTATTGGAGTTATTTTCACTTGATTTTGTCCTTTGACGCAGATCTGCTGATATAACAGAGATTAGACCTTGACACCTGTCGAGAAATCCGCGAAAAATTTGGAAAAAGTAAAATAGCTGTGAAATGTATAAATTTTCATAAAGGAAGCGATGATCGGAAACTATAGGAATAAAATTCCTGAAATATAAAATGAAAGAAATTAGTGCAGGTAATCCCTTTGTATTGTTATTCTGTGCCATTTTCGGAATTTACTTTATTGTTGAATGTATATATTTCCTCCTTTTCTTCCATCCTTATTTTGAACCGCGGTGGTCAGATGGTAAGATCTCGGCTTCGAAACTCTTCAGGTTTCAGGTTCGAGACCCGATTCTACCGAAAATATCTGGTGTATGTTAAATCCATCAAGTCTCAAACGTCTTATCGCTAGTGTGGCCCATAAAGGGCGGGACCAACTCAGGTGTCGTCCTCGTCGTCTGATCGTAATTCAAAATTACCAGGTTCGTCTCAAAATGGTTCTTGTATTATTTTAAAACGAGACGTTAATATAACTAAACCATACCAAACCTAACCCTTATTTTGTCGAATTAAACCAATCCAAATGCATGCGCAAAAGCGCAGAGGGTTTTATAATCCGTTGGCAAACAATATTTGGTATTTGGAAATATTTATTTTTCATTATATTTTAGTTATAAACATTAAAAATTTGAAATGAGAAATATGGTGACCATATTAAGTATTAAAGTACAACTTCTATGTATATGAAAGATAAGTAATAATAGACATATCTTGTCCAAGTTGAAGTCAAATTTATGCACAATAAGATTTATTTTGTTCTGAAATAAATTAATAAAAATAATGCAAAATGAAAATTTGTTTCGTCATTTCAGCCATACGTGTCAACTAAAATATGAAAACAAATATCTTCATTCATTTGAAACCCCATTCATTTCTTATCAGCTATGGCGGATATTTCATTTCGCAAGGAACGATAGCAGTTAATCTGGGAACGAATTCCAAGTACTTTCTTTAAGTACATAATCCCTGTCATTGTTAAAATGTTTCAAATGATAGGCATTGTGAAAAAATTTCACATTAGTATTCTACTGGCATCATTTGTTTTTTCTAAAAATAGAAGATCTTATACTAATTTCCAGTTAATTTCTAATTATGAATCATTGTTATCGAGACTGAAAAACAATTCTTGGCATTTTCTTCATATTAAAAAATTATTCAAAAATTAGAAAAAGTATGTTAGGCATCTTATTTCAAAACAATGACGGAATTTAAAAAAGATAAAAATATTTAAATCAGTAACGTATATTTTTAGTTTTAATAAAAACGTTTTAATTGTAATTCTTAGTTAAATAAAAGGCGATTATCAGGCTTTAAATGTGAAAATCGTTTTCACTTGACAATTTATTTTGTGTTCGTCAAAAAACAAATACTCATTTTTTTTTTATTGTGTACCACAATGAAAAAAAAACAATAACTAATATTGTATATTTTTATCTGGTAGGCTGCATCCAAAATTATCCGTCCCATGCTACCCAAATTCCTTTTCACAGTCGATAGATTCTTGGATTTGAAGAAAGAGAAGAATCTGATGCAAAATATACCAACTATTGTGAAAGGTAAAAAAATTCATTTTCTTTTACCGTATTTGCTTGACATTATTACTTTTATATTTTTTTCAATGAAGAAACACACACCTTTTTCTTAGATTTCGAAAAAATGTGTTTTAATTTTTTTGATGAAATTAGACTGTTTTCCCGTGATTGGAGACACATTATCAATTTTTTTTGTCTGTAAGCCCCTTTCAAATTGAAATTGATAGATTAAATGATCGATTAATTAATGATGGTAATGATTCGAAGGATTACTGAATGATCGGATACATCTTTTTATTTCAAATGTCTTTAAAAGTTATAAAACTCATAAATCTTTAATCAAACATATAAAAAAACTATAATTATTAGAAAAATGTAATTATGTTTTGTCATCAATATATCAGGAAAATATGAATTTTCGGGCAAAGTTTAAAGCTGCCGTATTGTTATGTGTTAGAAATTTTAGATGTTTATCGGTTTCGGTATCAGAACTTAAAAAGATATTAAAATTAATTTCTTGGGCAAAAAAAAAATGGATTAAAAAAACTTAGAGAAACTGGTTAAAAATGCCCCCAAAGTTCCACTCTTACACTGGTCCCGAAACACTAAAAATATAAATACAGAGTAATCAAAAATTCATAATTTTTTTTTTAATTCAGTAGAATGTGATGTAACAGCTCTTAAGTAGCTTAAAAAATATAGTATTTTTTACTAATATTTTCTTCGTGTGAACCTTTAAGATATAAAAATACTTAATGGGAGAAAGGTTGAGTTTGAATATTAAAATTTTAGCAGTCAGTTTTAAATAAGAATAATTCAATAATAATAGAATGGTTGGCATATGTAATAAATAAATCATACTAATATAAATGCTAATAAAATTATATATACTTAAACAATATTTTTTTTAACCATTTTAGGATGTTTACAAAGTTGAAAGTGAGAGACTAAATGTTAGAATATTTACAACGTTGGAAGCGATAGACTATAATCTCACTAGCTCTGTAGAGAGCAAATAAAATTTTATGTAATAAATTAACAAATAATATAAATAATAAATGAAAATAATAATAAAATTATATGAAATTAGCCAATCTGGTACTTACAATGTTAATATTCTTCTTCTCAACTTTGAAAGTGGGAGATTATTATCTCATTTTCATAGTAAACAGTAAATAAAATCATTTATGTAATAAATAAATGATATAAATAAATATTCAGATAAAAAATAATAACGATATTAAATGGTATGTAATCAACCAATCTTATTTAAAAAAATTTAAAATGTAAAAGGCATTCGCGTTTATTAATATTCGCATAATATCAAATTGACTAGAACGCTAAAAAAATACGATTTGCCCACTACGCATTCCAGAATTTACCATCTCCTCATTCAAAAAATTTGTCTGTTTAAATCAGCAAAAGATCAAAATTAAAATTTTGACAGAACAACAAAGAATTAAAAAAAAAACGTTCATATATTATCACATCATAAACTCGTTTTTCACTTTCGATTTTCTTTCGGAAATGCGCCTAATTAATTAAAAAACGAAACAGTTAGCAATCATGCATATCTCATTCCATTCGAGCGCGTAATCAGTTGTATTCTTCAACGACAGTAAAGGATTAGTTCTATTAACTAATTGCTCATTTCCTTGAGTTCCAATAGATGAAGGCAAAACACTTTTACACAATACTCATTGTCTTTCAGAAGATAAAAGAGCAGCGAGTTGAATTGAGGTGAACTACACTCATTGGGACGACAAGGTTGTTAATCGTCCAAGTGCACCAAATTAAGCCATATTTCGAGGAAACGTTTTGTTTCTTTCGGATTATTTTCAGGTTTGCGAAAAGAAAAATACCTCAACTTTTAGAAGGACGACGTATTTAGTTAGGTATTCGGAAACTTATGCAATACGTATTGCCGTACTTAAAGTATTGAAATCGGTTCTTATCATTGATACACATCGAAATTTGTAGACGCGTTCTTTTATTGATTTCCCATTAATTATTGGTTCATATCTGTATTGCAGCGTTTAAATAGAGCATACAAGACGCGCTTTTTTGATTGAAAGAATGATAAAGTTCTTAGTGTTTGTGTATATTTGTGCAATATCGGATGGATTTAAAGTATTTTATCTGATTTTTGGTTATGATAAGGTTTTGTTAATAGCTTATTACAAGTTTAGCACGAATGTTTTTATTATGAAAACATAATTCTTTTAATATATAAACGCAATAACCTAAAAAAATCGGTTTTACTTTTGAAATTAAGTTATTTCTATAATTTTAACTCAATCTTTCATTTTGTCTTTATAATGGATGTATATTTTTTATTTTAAAATGAAATATTAAACATATTTATTTGTCTTTTCTTCGAAAATTGGTTTGATCCAATAAGTACCAGCAATCATATTGGTAAAATCAGAATAGACGATTTTAAATTTTATTTATGTCCATTTAATAATTTTTATGACTATTTTGGGTTAACTCTGAATGATTTCAATACTGTTTAATAAAGTTAAGTATTAACAAAAAATTTTATATGAAGAAACATATTTTTTTCTGTAAAGACATTATAGTTGTACTATTGCGATTACCTTTTTAATTTATCAAAGCTATAAATTATATTAAAAACAGAGTTTCCAAGTTTTGCTTTACCTTTTTTACATTAATTTAAAAACTCGTAGTGAAACTTTCATTAAACTTTCATTTAAAATTACAATAATCAAAATTAAATCATTGATTGAAATTCATAAAACATAAGTCAAAATAGTTGGGGAAAATAAGTGAATTGCTCTAACTTATATATTATTATATACTTCTTTATTAATTTTGGTGTGAATTAATAAAGAAACTTGATGTAATTATACTTATTATATACACGGTTCACAACACTTTAAATAAAAAATTTTCCGTTACTATTTGACAGTTAAATATTAACAAAACTTTTTATACGAAGAAACATATTTTTTCCTGTAAAGACATTATAGTTGTACTATTGCAATTACCTTTTTAATTTATCAAAGCTTTAAATTATATTAAAAACAAGTTTAATATAAAATATATTAAGTTAAAGTATAAATTAAACTATAAATTATGTTATAATATAATTTATAGTTTAACTTGTATAACAATAGCTTAATTTCTTTGTAAGTCTATATAAATATTTTAGATGATTGAACATCCCCCTAAATCTTTTTGAAAACGCTTCCTTGCCTATGTAGAAATATTTTTCCAACACTTATACTTTTCTTTCTTTGATAAATATGTTGCCTTTATTTTGGTCCACTAACTACATTCAAGAAGATAGCCATCTAGCTTGGAAAACTCATCTAGAATACTTTAATTATTGAATTATTGTGTCATGAATTATGTAAACTGCTTCGTAAGGAAACAAATTATTTACCTTGCTGTATAGTCGAAAGTATAATATAATTTGAACAGAGAAATTAATATAGCCTAACATTTTTTCTAAGTCATGTGCAAAGTTCGAAATAAATTACTTCATTCCTGCCGTAAAAATTTCGGTCTCCTTCTATGAAGAAACTCGTATTTGATTACCAAACTTTCAGGTATATGTTTATTGCAAAGGGTTACGCCAAGTTGATCCGAGAAGGTCCCACAGGTGGTCCTTGTTAAAGACAGTCATAGATAAGGAATGCTGACAGTCCTTATTTGCATTTGATGTGTGGATGACTGGATAGACCACCTAAGTCAAATCGCCCCACGCCACTGCTAATCATGAAACTTGTGTACGTCGGATGAATTAAGATATTTTTGAGTAAAATTCAAACCACATAAAGAAATTTGAGAGCTCTGTGAATTCTTCTTATCTGGAATTTGATAAGAGGCTGCAAGAAATTAAATTGCTTATAGTGTTAAACACTTAAGTGTTTAGTGTTAAACACTTAAACACTTAAAATGTTAACGTTAATCTATTTTGAACTGGAATTTTCTATTGAAACATTTGCCCTTGAAATATTAACTGTCTTTGCTGTTATGACTTGGTTTTTATACGCTGCAAAAATAAGCGTCAGTACATAATTTTTATTCACCATCTTAGAGCCGAATTATTATCATATTGCCAGAGGTATAACGGGAAGTTACCTAATGTTTTATTCATTTCAATATATGTTCAAAACATTGTTTATGCTGCCAGAATATGCAGTGAATGGAATATACCATTTTTTCATGTTTTCTATTACTTGTACATAAAAAAAAATCCGCATATAATCTACCTATTCAAATAATCTCTTTTTAAACATTCAATGATTTTGGCATTCAATATAGTTAATCAAATTAAGAACTTTCGAATCTTTTATGTTTACTATACTAAACTACTTGAACTAAAGTCTTTTACGTTTGTGACAATTTCTACAAGCAAATAAAGAAATAAGTATTGAGTATGTATCAATCTTAACTTCTTCGCTTGTATCAGTTAATAGATTGATACCATTGAGAACAAAATAAAATTAATCATTGATTATTTGGTATTTGATAGAATTTTTCAGTAAGACTAGATATAAAGATTAACCTCGCATCTATAGTATCGTTGCATTTTTCAAATCATCATTTTGGCAATGATAAAAGAAGACATCAATTTCATTGATAATGCACAGCTTTTACAAGAAATCGTGGCTGAGGGATTTAATATAAGCGGAAAGATTTAATATAAAGTGATTTATATAAAGCGAATGTATTGTGTTGTATTCTTGGCTTTTGAGGGTACAGAAGAAGTTGAATATATACAATGATTTTCAGTATAGGGTTTATAGAATTTTTTTTTGAATCTATAACATTGAATTATAAAGTTTCATAAGAACGTTCATTGATCTATGAAATTTAAGTTAATCGCATTGAATGATTAGACAGATAAGTTATACAAAACAAATTCATCATCTTATTCTGCAACCTATCAGGTTATTACATCAAATGCATTACATTAAAATGAAAATCTATGGATTTCGATGCTTGAATCAATGGACTTTATATTGAAAGTCAATTGATTTCGATGTTACAGAAGTAATTGAATATGTAGGATGATTTTCAATAAATAGCTTATATAATTTTTCTATGAACCTACAATAGTGAACTTCATTATAATGAGAGTCTGTTGTGCTTTATTCTTGGTTACCGCTGCTACAGAAGTACATTATATGTAAGATGATCTTCAATATATGATTCATAGATACAAATCTTTGAACCTATAATAATGAATTATAAAATTACACTGGAATCTACACAGACCTACGAAATGAGTTAAAATTCCTCGCAATTAATGCTTAGATAGATATGACACGCAAAGCAAATCCATCATCTTATTCTTCAGCCTTCCAGGTCATTGCAGAAGAGGCACATCACATCAAGTCCATTAGCAGAACTCAGGTAGGCGTTTTGTATGAAACAAAATTGCGATTCGGAATCTCAAGCAGCCTTAATTGCGATTGATGTAAACAGTCCACACACAAGAATATTTCGTCCAATTCCGATGCCGAATCGTGGGATGCGAATACGGAACAGTAAAGTCGTCGTCGTGTAAGAAAAGGAGAGCATGTGTGGCTTATTGATATTTGCAGTGGCACGTGAAAGCAGTTGATGTTTTTCTGTTTCGCTACCCGGCGGGAATCCCTCGACCTGTTTCCTCGAACAAACACTTCGCCCCTTTGAAAAGGTTAACGCGGAAGTTGTTTTCACTTTCCGTGACCGACCTCGGCAGACGCAAGGTGTTAAGAGGGGTGGTGGGACTTCGTAAATCGAGGATGATTTCCTTTCATGATGTTCTTTCCGAATGGTATTTTTATTTTTTAAAAACTGCTCGATTCGGGTTTTTCTACTTTTCTTTTTTGATATTTGCTGTATTGAATTATTTTTGTTTCTTCGAAACATGTTAAGAAAGGAAAGATAGAAAGGATTGAATTGTCGGTTTGATAGTTCAAAGACTATATTGCGCCAAAAGAGAAAAGGAATGAAAATTAAATCAGCTTCAAAGTGAATTTTAAATTTTTTAAGAAGCAGAAGCTTGAATGGTTCATTTAAAGGGACTTGATAGCGCGAGAGCACAGCTTGGCGACATTACGCCACTAAAGAGAGAGGGCATGAAAAAAAAAATGGCTACTAGAATAAAATTTGAAAATTTGTTAGTTGTGTTTAGGGGAAAAAGGGGAAAGGATTAATGAATTTCGTAAATTATTTTTAATTCTACAACTCAATAGCTAATTTTTTTACATTTATTTCAGTTTCATTTCGTATCAAATTCTAATTTTTATAAGAATATATTCTTTTCAAAATTACTCTGATTTAAGTAAAAATTAGACAAACTTTTTGAAATAAGACTTAGGTTATCATATTAATTAGTTCTATAACTTTTTGTTTACATCAAAGAATATGTTATAGAAAGTTGACTGCATGGTGATAAAATTGCTCTATTCTTACATCTGTTTCGAAGCCCTCCAACAATTTTTCGCCAAATATTAATTGATACCAAAAAAACTTTAATCGTCGTTAGTTTGCTTTTCATGTAATAAATTCTCAATTTTTTAAATTTGATTAAAATAATTGTTTTTTCTCTTGGTTTTTATTTGATGTTTTAAAACCTGATTTCTTTTTTACAACCATTAGAATTGCTAGAGTATGAGAAAAAAATCGATCCAAAATATAATATATATATAATATAATTTTAATATTTCAAATTCGATGTGTATTGAATCACCATTATAATAACCTACGCGTCCGTTATCATGACTGTAAATACAATAGATATATCAAAAATTGCACACACACACGCACGCATATAAACATTCTGCTTTATAAGTATACCTAACCACATCAATTACTTGGAAATGATTTGCATTTAATCCTTTAAGACAATCACTCAAAGTTAATAGTTAAAGATTTCAGGTGTCATTTGTTGCTGTCAAATATTACATAAATAATTTAGGAAACTCAAATTTGATTCTTTTAAAAGATATGATTATAATTATTTTGAGTAATTTTTTTATTTCAACTCATGTTGAGTTTACACATCTGATAAAAATGAAGAAAAGAGAAAGAGACAAAGTTCGAAAAGTGAAAGACTGAGAAATTTTTTAAAATTATTATTTGAAGATCTTTCTTTTTCTGAAAATATTTATTTAAAGATGCCTTGAACTAAGGGGAAAAAAGAAATGTCTCCAAAGGAATTTGACTTCAAAGAAAAAAAAAATTGCTCAATCAATACACGAGTATGCATATGAAAATGTGTCATTTTATAAGCAGGTGTATTTATGGGCCTTTGTTTACGCAGAATCAGTACACAAGAACTATTGAAAAATTCATCTTTTAAGTCAAAGACAAATTCAAGAAAAATTAAGTATTTTGGATATATTTCAAGAATAACACAAATTATTAAGTATTGGTAATACAAAAGTTTTCTGAATGAATTACATTCTTTTTTTTATATTTAATATTAATTTCTAATACATAGTTTACAAATTCGAGATAATTAATGTTTTCATAAAATTAATATTATTGAGAATTTGAGAAAATAAACTCTTTGTAGAAGACTGCTCACATTTTTTAAATAAAAATCTACAATCAAGTTATCCATTGAGTGTAAAATTTTTCTCGTGAAAAATTCTCTTCAATGATTTGAGGCATTAATATTAATGCATTTTAAAATGAAAGTTATAGCCTTTTGTCTTTCTGCACCAGTCAATGTTTAACAAATCAATTACCTGATAATTGGACAATTTATGTAGTTTTTTTATACCTTTATTTGACTTGAGTTTAGTTCGGGGTAAGGCCAATGAATCCTGTAATAGATTTTTCACTAATTTAATAATGCACTAAAAATTTGAAATGTTGTGCTCTTTGACATTTTTAATGAACAATACATTATTTTAATACTTCAAAAATTAATTATTAATTAATCAATTGGTCAATTGAATAATGATAATAGACCAGAGGCTTCACCTAGTAGAGAATACGTGAAAAAAGAATTTCAATATTCCTTGATGATATTAATAATTATATATAAATTAAAAACCAGAAATTACAAAATAATGAAAATGAAAAATATGTATGTTTACTTTTCAGTATATTATCAAAAGCATGCTTTTGAATTTTTTTTTATTAAATTTATTTATAAAAGAGTGCTAACGTGTCTGTTTGATGTTACAGATTTGGACTGTTTGGAAAAGATCGTCATCGTTCCCAGCAAAAAGGAAACCTTGTCGATCGACATAAAACAATTGGATCCCAGATGGTAAAAATTACTAAATTCGTTGTTTACCACATTTTTTTTATTTAATTATATATTTTGCCTTGAAGTTTAAAATAACTTTGGATGAATTAATATTTAATAAACAAAGAAATCGCTTGAATATACAATATTGGAAAAGTTATCGCCAAAGATCGGCGGATTTGTCACATTGTGTCATTGGATTTATAAATAATTATTAACCGTTTCATTTACTAAATGTAAGTATTTGCAATCTAAATCAGCAATTAAAAATCCCTTGCAACGATTGACTTAATCCTTTTTAACATAAAGAATAAATATATGTGTGTTTTGACAGCTATTTTTAGTTTTGGAAAATGTAAAATATTTGCAATTTCAAATCACTATTTAAAATTCTACATTATGATTGGTTCTCATTGTTATTCATTAAACTGTTCATTATAACTGTTGAGAATTTTGCAGACTATTTTTTCCATCGCACAATGAAAATAATTTTTACATGAAGTAGCAATTAAAATCCTATGTTACAATTAGGATCCTGTTTTAATCATTGTTGAGGATTTCTTCTGTAATTATAAATATTTTATGACGGAAAATATTTGAATCTTGAAGTTCTAATTTAAAATCCTGTGTTACTATTGAATTCCATAATTATCCACTGTGTTTGCTAGAACATATCGAAAATTCAAATTCAAATACTGTTGCAAGAAATAATTTTGATATTTAAAGTTGTTTTGTATTGGTATGATGTACTTATAATTACTTATCTGTATGCGTATATTAGGATTTTTAAAGCTTCGAAGCTCTCATGAGATAAACAAAATTTTGTAAAAATAAGTATTTGAAATTTCTCATTAAGTATCTTTTGTATGCAATTAATATTGATTTAGATTCTTTGTACTTTTCCGTTTCCAAAAGCAGCAAAAAATCGCCAAATTGTTGAAATCTTTTTTGCAATTTTTTTGGTGATTTAGAGAAAATAATTTAATTGCCGAAAACAACCCTAGGAATATAATGGTATTTTTTGATTTCCGAAATTCGTGAAAATATCCCCAAACTGTTAGAGTTTTTTAAGATTTTTCTGTTGGAAATTTGGCGAAAATAATTTAATTATCGCAAACAGTCCTCAGTAACGAAATTTACTAAATTTTTTAAAACTATAATGAATTTCAAATATCCTAATGTATCTTCCATACATTAGTACTATCATTACAAATGTAATTTCTTAACAAATTTAACTAATTCTTTGTTTGTCTTAAATTTGCATATTTTAAATTGAATAGGTTTGAAGATTTATCATTTTAACAATTTGATTTGCTCTACTTCGTAAGGAGTATGAGTGTTATCGCAATTCTAAACGTCATTCAAATGTTGTTTTTACTAATAGATTTTAAATCGTCAATTATTCGCCAATCGGAGCATTGCGTTTAATGTTTAATTTTCAAAACACTGTTGTTTTAGAGAATAGTGTAATTTTTTTTACTAATAGTCAGCTTTCGAAATAAAATAGCTATTGTGAAAATAATTGCTTCTAATTTCCATCGATTAAAATTTAATAAGGACTTGGTATTCTAAAATTTTATTATTGAAACTTCCAATTTTCTATTATATTAAAAACTCATTTATTGTTGAGAGACAATAATGCGGATTAATGCAAGAACATATTATCATAATTACTTATGCATATGCAATAGGAAATGTGACATACAGAAATGATTAGCATTTGCAGGTATTTTTATTGTTATTATATATTAACCATTTGAAACGTTTTTAAAAATTACTTTTTATACTTTCTTTCAGTGTCTTCCTAGAAGATTTTTTGAAAGTGGGTCGCAATCCTGACGGAAGCGTGCCTACTCTGACTTTCGAACAATTGCCCGCAAACTATCCCATCTGCATCAACTTCACCTCTGGCACCACGGGTCAACCCAAAGGTCTCATTCACTCATGCTCTGTAAGTTTTTGAAGGGTCTACAATTGTTAATATATTTCATTAAATACAGTTAAATGAAAATGTTGAAGAGATAAAATTGACTGATCATTCTTAGGAAAAAATAACGATAAATGATTTAAGATTTTTTTTAACAGTAAGGAATATTTTTGTCCCCGATTTTAAAGAAATTATTAAAAACCTATCGAGAGAATTTTGATCATGGTCTAATTTTCTACTGAAACTGTTTCCTTCTTTTATAAATCGAATCTTTTCTTTATCTACCCACCACGCATTTAAAGCAGTTTTTGTTGTAAATTACTTAACAATTAAATGAAAATCAGGAAATAAAACTGACAAATCATGTTTAGGAAAAAATAATTATAATTTATTTAGAATTCTTTTTTTTTTAACTACAGTAATTCTCATATCCCCAGTTTTAAAGATATGAACAAGAATCCAAAATGAATATTTTGATCATCATATAATCTTTCACTGAATCTATTGTCTTTTTTCATAAATGCAATCTTTTCTTTATACACATGCCTCACATTTAGGGAAATTTGTTCAATTAAGTTACTAAAGTCATGTCATTATAAGCCTCACTTTTAAAGACACAAGCAAGGCTGTGCTGCTATTGATTTCTTTTTTAAATTACAAGTTCCACTGTTTTTATGTCTTTATATTTAGAGTCACTTATTTTTTATTTATCCATTATATTACTTTAATATATATTCTTAATTTTTATGCTACCCAGAATTTAGTAAAACTTACTTAGAATATAAACTAAGCACTTTCTTTCTTTCCCTTTTTTGATGTTTTTTTTTACAATTCCTTGTATAATGGAAACATTATTATATTTATTTTTATTTAATTCAAGTCAAATAATTACTGAGGATTCATTTTATTATTATTTGTTAATTTATAAGAAAAGAGAAATAATTTTTTTAAAAGGGAAGGTACATATTTTATATAGCAATCAGAATTATTAGTTGTCATCTCAGTTAAAAATCTATCCATTTTATAAAGTATATCAGTATAATTTATTTTAAATCTAATAAATAGATGCGGATTTATGTTCTAGTAATGGCTCTAATTTAATGTGGAAGGTTAACATTTTGTTTCATATTTGATATGCATCAATAAATTCGTTTAGAAACAAAGGAAAGGATTAATCATTCAACCGAAAATCAATTACTACTTCATAAATTTAGGTGGTGCTGCCATCTATTTATGAAAAAATAACAAACCTATGTTTTTACTTTTTTAAGGCCAAATTATTTATTTATATGATATTAACGTAGAAAAATTCTTATAATTTTACTAAGCTCATATATATCAGATTAAAAATAAGAACAATATAAAATGTTCGTTCAAATTTAAGATCTGCATTCAATTTATTTAAGAACAGTTATGACAAATAAAAACATTTAGGAAATGACATTTTACTAAAATTAGTTTGCTTTCTGCTGTAAATGGAATACTGCTCTATACATCAGATATTTGTAATTAATAATTCTTTTGGGGGAATTTTTGCTCTAGTACAATTTTACAAAATAATTATATTTTAACATTTTTCTAATAATTAAGTATTTTATTGAATAAATATTAGAATTTTTCAGCGCTAATATAATATAATGCTATATATACAAAAGCAATTCATTTTTAAATATTCTAATTTTTTAATCAAATGCATTCCCTTTAGAAACAGTATGCTTCAAAATGGTCATGACTGAAAATATCGCAACAGCAAAAATAATTTATACGATAATTGTAGCTAATTTAAATTAGGCTTAGGAAAATTTAGATTTATTTTTTCGATAGTTTTAGAATTCGTAAATAAATAGTTATCACAGCATAAATTTTTTTTTCGAGTTTCATTATTAAATTATTTCCAGTAAGGGAAGATGCCTGCAAATTTTAAAAAGGAATTTAAAAATATGCTATCACCTGAGCAACTTTTAAAGCAATTTTCAACTATTTACTGAATTGATGTTCTTAATATTTTATAGATGGCAGCACTATAAGTTTTTGCAATAACGAAATATGTTTTGCAATGAAACGAAGGCAAATATACATAATTAAATTTATTTCATTAATGTATATAAATATGATTAAATGAATGTATAATATTATGCTCGAATTTATCAATATAATTAAACAGTTAAAGTATATTTTCAATGAATTTTAACATTAATAAAATTGAACGAATGAATTTTAATATTAATAAATTTTTTATTCTATTGTATTTTAAATCTTTGAAATTAATTAAAAAGGATATTTTAAATGCTTTTATGGATATATTCTCTAAAATAAGATAACTTTTTTTTTCAGTCGTTGCTTCCACTATTTAGAGATTTCAATCTGCACTATAATTTGGTAAAGGGTGATGTTGTTCTCACACCTTATCCAGTAAGTATAGTTTCTTATGAAGGAAAATATTAATTTTTTATACTATCATTACAAAATTGAAAATATAAGGATAAAATTGCATGCACAATTTCGTTTTTATCATGATTGAGTTTCTTTCGATTTTCTTTCTATGATATTTTAGTTTCGATTTTATGATTTTTTTGGAAAAATTATTTCAGTCTATAACATGACACTTTAGTTTTCTAAACTGTTAGAAAATGAATTACGAATTATTATTTTGCCACCGTTAGTAACTAGATTATTTGAAATACATTTTCGATAATTCTCATTGGAATAAACTTATAATTGTGTGGGTTGCGATTTTTTTATATTTTGAATTTTTTTCGTTTATTGATTGATACAGTAGCACTTAAAAATGCTTGATATGATATACAATCGCATTTTAACTAAATTCAAATTTTTACTGCTAATAGGATTACTAACATAGAATGCGGTTGATTTTCTATCAATTGGATTCCTAGAAATACTTCTATATAAACCATTTAAGAAGTAGAAAGGAAGAATAGTCTATGATTTAACAAACACCTACGAAGTACTTTATTATTTATGAAACGCATAAATAACTCCAAACATGAAATCCCAATGTTTTAAAAATTACACCAATAGATAGTAGCAAATACATTTTTATTATATATTTACGAAATAGCAACGATGCTTTTCCTGTTTTGAAAGTCATATCTTACTTTTATATTAAGAATTTTTCATCTTAAAGACCTTATAATAAGGATTTATGAAGCCAACGGTACTGGATAAAAGGATTCATAAACGCTTTTGTGTTAATCAACATTCTATCATGTAGGTGGGATGGAATTTATGGAATCTCTTCATCTCAAATATTGCCCTTGGTGTGACGTTACTTTTGTACAATGGTTGCCCCTTCTACCCTGAAGCCGGATTTTGGGAAGTCATTGACAAGTACAATGTGGCCTACACTTTCTTGGCTACTAGCGTCGTCGATAAGATGGAAAAAAATGATGTGGTTCCAGGTAAGATGATGATATAATATCACAAAGCATCGTAATTAATTGCTCATCAGTAGCAATTTTTACACTTTATTGTTCCAGCTTTAATAATTTTATTGTCAAAGTTCATTACATTAACTTTCGCGAAATATTTAATAAATGTATATTTTATGCTGAAAATCTGTACCTAATTTATCTGTTTATATTAAACTTAACAATTCAGGTCACTAAATATAGAATCTAACCTATTAACTCCTCAAAACCTGATAACATTTTATTTATCTCTTTGATAATGTATAAATTAAGCATTATAAACATTTATTTATTTTTTATTTGTTTATTTTTAAGAGTAATAACAATACTCAGTAAGCCCATCAGAGCTCTTACGAAATTCTTAGAGTTTAATTCCTCGAAATTCTTCTGCAGATGATTTTATTTTAGCTTAAAAAGATTTAAAGATTAATGATCGTGTGAATTTCTTAAAGAAGGTGTTAACAGAAATTATTTATTCTTTTTATTTCAGTAGCAAAAACTATTGCTTTATTTTGTAATTCTATTACCATCCTTGCTGATACAAAGCAGCAAATGACATTTTAAAGTTATATTCTTTATATTATATGATATTCAGAAAATATAATTAAAAAAAACCAAAATGCTTTATTGAATGGTAAAACAAAAGAATAATATAAAATAAAAATTGCTTTTGATTAAAATAAAAATCCGATATTTATCTGTTTTCACTAATGTTCCCTCTTGTCGCAAAAATAAATTAATGATCTCTTCATGGTTTTATTTTTTGAATGCTAAAAAAAGAAACTTTAAAGTATCTACATATGTGCGTAGACTATTTTTCAATTAAATTCATTGTGAACTTTCCTTTTTATCCCAATAATTTATACTTAAAATTAAAACAGCAGAAGTAAAAAATAATTAGGAGGTATAAATAATTGTAATATACAAAAAATTAAAACGAATATTCATTATTGTGATTGAAAATATAGAAAATTCCTCCCCAATCGCCATTTCTGTGAATTTAAACGAGCATTAGAATTTGTTTTAAACTTTTGACGTTTGCATAAAAGGCATCTGAGTCTCTCAGAAAAAAATGAAAATAGTTTTGAAAACTATTATTATCTTTCAAATAAAATTATATATACTTTTTAAAATTTGGTCGATAAACCAATTTTCAAAATAGGCATATACCTAAATTTAATATATTTAGTAACGTTTTATCAGTCACGAAATTAGACTGATATTGGATGTGCATTATATTAATAACAAATTTAAATTTAAATAGTCTTCAATTTGAATTTCACATTTCATATTTCTCATATTTACTTTAATCTTTTCTGTTGAAGTTTAATTTTCGCTGACAAGTGACATTAACCTAAGGTATTCAGAAAAAAAAGAAATGAAAACAAAGAAAACGATTCTGAGCCAACAAAATGTCGCATTTCATTATCACTGAATTCATAATTGTCAATTTTGAAAGAAAGAACCAAAAAATAATGAAAATCTGATTCAAATTATATAAACAAAATATGTCTAATTTAATCATATTTATAAGGAGATGAAGGGCTGTATTATATTTGATATTTTAAGTATAAAAATCTCATTAATAGAAGTTTTTTTATTATAACATAATGAGAAAAATATTATTTTTTGAAGTCATAAATATTAACTTTTATTTAGGCCCTGACTGCAAACTTGAGCACCTGAAGATGCTGACTGTTGGAGCAAGTCCCGTAAAACTGCAAAACTTCGACTTTTTGTTGAATAGAGTGAAAGCTGACATGTTTGTGAATTGTTTATATGGTAAGTTTAAAAATTTTCTTCGCATTTTAAAGTTTACTTTTACTTACAAAAATATCTATTTCGTACATTGATTTTGGTTTAATTTGCTCTAATCTGAAATTCTATTAAAAATTTATGGAATGATTAGTCATTTATTCTTGATAAATAAATGAAGAAATCTTGATAAAATGAGATTTTTATTTTGAAATATTTTTGAGCATTAACTCTGAGTAACAGTTGACAAAATTTAGCTTTTTTATTAAAAAAATGCGATAAATGTGCTTCTGACATAATTGATTTTAATTGAAACTCTCCATGGGGAAAAGTATAAGTAACAGTTAACTTTAAAGGTACACAATGTGAGTAATTTCTGTGAGGAAAAAATTATCGTAGAATCTTTTTGTTTTTAATATCTTTGATGCTCTGTGATTGTGAAGATTGTAAGGAGATTATAAGAAGAAAAACTTCTTCATACTGAGAATAAAATTTTTCAAAATTAAATTGTTGAATTCGAATTTTTTTAAAAATTGATTATTATGAACTTGTTCAGGTTGCTCATGAAAACAGTAGATGCATCAAGATTGATTTCTTTAAGTTACGCCTTAAAAAATCTCTATTTGTTTTCTGTTGAAATTTGATTGGCTAAATAGAATCTTTTTCTCTAGTCTTAATGCTACTAATATTAATTGAGCTACTTTAAACTCAACATTTAATTAGTTCGTTGCAGAAAATGTATCTTCTTTAACCTATATCTCAAAGATTGGTTTATGATCGTTGAGCCTGTGAACATGTATATGGTACCAGTCACTTTACTGTCTGCTCTATAAAAACAAAACTCTTTCATTATCCAAAACTCTACATAGGTGAATAACATCGATACAACTTATCAACTTGTTGAAAAAAGATTGATAAAAAATATCTGTGGCACGAATAATGATGTATAAGATATTTCTACAAGAATCGAGGCATGATTCCTCATTGACATGTAATAATTGACGTATGCTGTATTGATAAAGTATTGTAATGGTAAAAAAATATTTGAACTCAATATTGTGACGACTCTCCCTATTTAAGATCTCCCTTTTCGGAAACACTTTTTTGGAAAATAACTGTCTGTCTACGAAAAAGATAACGAAAAATCGTTTTTGAAGTAGACAGACTAAATTTGGTATACGGTTTTTACACCAAATCTGTCGATTTCTTTCATGATTTGAGCAACTTCCGGTTAATATAAAGTCTTTCTGTCCATCTGTTTGAATATAAGTTAATGCAATAATTACAAATGGAAGAGAGCAGACGAATAAAATTTGATAAACAGATTTAATGTCTATACTGCAAATATCTATTAAATTTTGAGCCGAAATGCAAATTCGATTTTTGAATACCATTAACTACTTGCTAGAGATTAATTGCCTAATAATCTCGCTAGCGATCGCAGAAAATATTCAGAAAATATGCTATATTCATGCCTAAGGTCAATACTTCGTAACTATTGTACTTCATTGCAATGCAAGACATTCTGCGGGATAAATCCTTTATTACAGAGTATGCAAGTATTGGGAAGACAACTCCCACTGATTTTACTTATAAATTATATTCTTCTTTACAGTGCAAATCTTTGTCTAATTGGAAACTTTAGCATATCAGTTTCTTGTATAAAAATACGAATCGTTTTTAAAAGATAAGTATCTGCTTACAATAAAACAAAGATTAAAGCTCAGTACATTTTACTTCCAGAATTCCATTCCTCCAAAATCATTCAACATATAAATTGAATCTTTGTCAGGTCCACTTATTATGTTTTTCCAGTAACACTAGACCACCAGCTTGAAATCTTTAGATTCCTAAGTGAGAACCTTTCCACCTCATTACGTTTTTCTCATTTATAAGATTACTCATGAACCAGTTACCACATAAATTATTGCAGAGGGATGATTTTCGTTTTATTCATTCAGAAATGTATATATCCGGTATAATATTCCATGTTGAAATCTTATGAACAATTTTGTATTTGACCTTCAACTGAACGTTCATTTGTTATAAAGGACAAAAAAGATACATTTGAAGCAGAATAAAAGACTATGGTTCACTGATTCCACTAATGAGTATCGCGGTTTTTGTGTATTGATTGTTCCTAAAGGATTATCTGATGCAAAGTTTCCAGATGAGAGAAAAAAATTGAATCTCGACCACTTCCGTTCCACTAGCCTTGAGCATACTGGCACTGTTTCCTAATTTGGCGGAAATATCGTTGACACCATTCTGCAATGCTACTTATTTCACTACTCAGTTTTGAGGCGCAGTGGATGGGTGACCTTGGGGATGCGTCGATTTTAAAACCGTTCTTCCGTGGAGACAGAAATCTAGGGTAGACTTTTTGTTTTTCTGAACATGCAGAAAGTTGAATTCAGCCATCCACGAAAATTATCATTTAGAGCAGAGGTGTCCAAACTACGGCCCGCGGGCCAAACCCGGCCCGCCAAGTGATTTTATCCGGTCCGCGCAGGGTTTTAAAACATAATGATTTTTTCGCCCAAACCTTTTCATTTTCATAAAGGTATATCGAAAAACTACGTTTTTAAGCTTAAGTTTGCAGTTTTTTAAGCTTAGAAGTGAAATTGATTTATTTCTTGTAGAGAAAAAACATCCTGGATCACTTTTATCGGATGCTGCATGGCTCTGGAAGTTGGCTATTTTAGCAGATGTTGTGACACACGTAAATACCTTAAACTTAAAGTTCCAAGGGAAAAACAATTTAATTTGCGATTTATACTCTCAAATTAAAGCATTTCGAACAAAACTACAATTATTCGAAAGTTAAGTGACTGAATGTAATTTTACGCATTTTCCGTGCTGCAACAAATTTAATAAAAAAACTGAAGAACAATTTCCAATTGCATTTGCAGTAAAGATCATCGCCGATTTAAAAGAAAAATTTCAAAAGCGATTTTCTGATTTGGACATGAATTCAAAAGAAATTCGGCTGTTCCAAAATCCATTTGATTGCAACGTTGCTGAAATTTCAAGCCAGCTTCAAATAGAAATTGTTGATCTTCAAGCAAACGAACAAATCACGGACAAATACAAGGAAGGAAATTTAATAGATTTTTATAAATATTTGGATGCAAAAGAGTTTCCAAACTTGAAGAAATTTGCTCGTAAATTCATTTCAATGTTTGGGTCTACTTACGTGTGCGAACAAACTTTTTCTCGAATGAAGTCTCTCAAATCAAAATATAGAGCAAATTTATCTGATGATCATTTGCAGTCATTGCTTATGATTGGTGTAACAAATTTTGATCCCAACTATAAAGACATTCTTCAACAACAACAACAAAAAAAAAAAAACAGTTTCATCATTCGCATTAGAAGTTGCATGAAAATATTTCAATTTATATAAAATAATTATATAATTATACTTTGTTTGTTTAGTATTTTGTATTTTCAAGTTACAATAAAATAGTATTAATTAATAGTATTTAATGCTACTTTACTCATAATGATATTTTTCAATTTGTATATACATGTGGCCCGTATAGCATGGATCTAATTCCGATCCGGCCCGTGCCGCGAAAAGTTTCGACACCTCTGATTTAGAGAATTATATATTACGTTTTGACTACCATCAAATCAAGGTTTTTGTTACTAAGTAATATTCGTGCTTAAAATCGTTGCTAAAAGAAGGTTTTACATTGTTGACATAACATTACTTGATCTAAAGTTTTAAAAAAAACTAAAAAAGTTTAATGGCTTTTTGGATTATTAAGGAATTTTTTTTAATGATTTGAATTTAGTATTTAAAAAGTGATCTTCTACAAAAAATATAATTGATTTTTTTTTTCCTTTTCTATCAAATAACGTTGTTTCAAAATTCTATTCGAATCTGGACATAAAAAGATAAATACCAACTAAGAATTTTGAGATAAATTATTGAATTTTTACTTTAATAAGGGAGAATAAAATTGGATAAGTTGTCGAATCTTTGAAATCCGTCATCATATTTTAAAACATAATTGTTTCAATAATATTTTCATAAGTTATTACGAAGATCCAGTTCTAACGACGCGGCAATTTTCTGTAAAAGCTATTTAAAGCAGAACTCAAGTATTTAATTCGAAACTTCCGAGTATTTTTGGTTTGATTCATTTATATTTATTTCATTTTAAAAATTTGCTTTTCATTTTGTAGCAGCGAGTACATACATGCAGATGCAAACTCACGCGCTCACTCACGCACAACCAGTAATTAGAAAATGGAAAGTTTGTAATTTAAAAAAAAAAACGTTATTATTGTCGGGAAAAATTGAAGAAACTTAACTCGAATTACTGAAATGCGAAAATGGTTTAGAAAATGAAGTTTTTATAATATATTTCTAACTTACCGAGGAAAAATATAAAAATTTCAACCGACCTGTTAGTTTTAGTTCAATAATCTTCTCTGCAGAGTATTTTGAATACATACATACAATACACTTAATACGCAGAGTATACTAGTCTATAAGCAGCATGAAAGACGTTGAATCTGTTTGACTAGTTGATTATTGCATAATTGAACAAAAGTTAAATTGATCTAACGTGGGCTAATAAATAATTTATATTGAAAGAGACAGAAAATTTCTAGTAATTTATTAAACCGTACCAGCTTTAATATTAACCGTAATTTATTAACCGTACCCGCGTATTAATATTTACAGTTATTTAAATGAAATCATATAATGATATATGAAAGTTCAAATGAATTTTTGAGATTTTCGTCTATCGGAATTCATTTTTCTTTTAATGAATTTTATTAAAATTTTCTCTTGTTTTATTATTTTATTATTATTGGTTTTGAAATGTTAATATATTATTGGGCATTAGAAAATATTTTTTTATGAAACAGAAATATTTTCGCTTTAATAAGTATATTTATTTATACAATTTTTTTATTCAACCTACTATGCTTCAGAAGTATTAAAATAATTTATTTTGTTGATGGAGAATTGTGAATGTATTTTAATTATATAATGGCACGTGGATAACTATAATGAAAGCTAATTTAATTTTATCTTGATTTTTTCATTATGGTAGATCTTTAAAATAAGGTAAATAAAATTATTTTATTAGCGTGTAACCTTATTTATTTAAAATACGATAGCATATTCTCTTATGTTTTTTTGAAAGAAGTTGAATCAATATTTCTTAAGATATATTTGAGACAAATCAAATTTTAGTCTTTTTTACCCTCGGAAATTTATATTTAATTTACTTAATTTGATTGAATAGCTCTTCTTATGCTATAAAAATTTGTCTTTCAGTTTCATTCAAATTTTCATTTCTTAAAGCAATTGACTTTTATTTAATCTTTTGTCAAAGTTTAAAAGTTTGATGCATTTTTAGTTTGACGTTGATTTAAAAGTTTGACGCATAATTTTTGTCGATATGTGAAAATCAAAAACTTTTGAATTCATTATTATTGTCGTTACTCTGAATAACTTTTTTTATTTCAAAGAAGTCTCAAAAGTTGATAAAATTTATTATTCATAAGTAAGGCCTTCTCTCGTTTTTGTTTACTTTGATAATAAAAGCTGAAATTAAACTATCGATTCGAATGTAAGAAATTCAGACAATTGTTTCTAAAAATAGGAAATAAACTTTTTTTGTATCTCCATGGCTTTTGAAAAAATTCTTTTTAATTATCTGTCAAAAAAGGTATTGAGAGATAACACCAATCATTTTTATCATCTTGTTTAATGAGATGTTCCTGCTTAGAGTTTAAAAAGGTGTTTGGTAACTTAATGTTAAAAGATTAAAAGAAAAAGATTAAATTATTGTTAAAAGATTAAAGAAAAAGATTAAATTATTGTTAAA
>JAPMOQ010060534.1:1665639-1709866 GCA_026543055.1 Argiope trifasciata
CCCCCCCATTAGTGTGTTGGCGCCCCCCTAGGGGGGCGCGCCCCACAGGTTAAGAATCACTGATGTAAATAGTTTTATTGCAACCTTTATAAATATTTTCACAATCTATCGAGACAATAATAGTGTAATAGTATTTTTACAGAAATTTTTGTAATCATTGTGACATTTTATATATTACCATTATTTACCTATTAATTTTTCAAATTTGATGCATTTTTTAAGTAATTCTTTTATATTGAGTTAAGGTAACTCTTTTGATAAAAGAAGCATTAACAAAATAAATCTATATTTCTTCCGTTCCTAATATCATTTCTTATTTACCGTTGAATACGTATTGTTTATAGCCTGTTGCATTGATAAATATTATATTTTAAGTAATGCGAATGCAATATTCTTGTACAAATAATTAGAATTTGTTTTTTATATCTAATTTCTACAATGCAATATTTGTGCTTCGGTTATTAGAATTTGTAAAATCTGTGGCCATTACCATACCATTCTTGATCTTTAGGTACGGTTATCAAGAGGAGTATTCATGATTTGATTATGTAAGATTGTTTTGCATTTCATTACATGTGAAGTGGAAAGATCCAACCGATCCGACCGATTTTGACCAGTTTCGATTCAGCCAGTTTCTGACCGATGTTGACTCACGCAGAAATCGGAATTAGCTTCAAAATGAGTTCTCTCAATTGAATTATCATTTTCAACATATGTTCGTTATCTACAAAATTATAATTTAATGCAATTTTAACATGATAGTGATTATAGTATGGCTAGCTATCTGTATAGTGTTACATGCCGGATTAAAAAAAAGCAAAAGTGAAAATATCCTACACACGCGCGCACACACACACACACACACACACATATATATAATTTAAAAATTACAAAAAAAATTCAAATTTAATGCATAATTTTTGTTCAAATATGATATGATAATTTCTCAATATATTCTGCAAATCTGAAAATACTGAAGTAATGAATAATTATCTATACATTTAGAATTATTTTAAGTTGTTTTACTTCTCTGTGTTAAAAAAATGAAAACTTCATGTTATTTATTAGTTGAGCATAATAGCTAAAGAATGGATAGAAATATATCTTAAATAATGTATTAAAAAATTTTAAATAATGTGTAAAATTTTAAGCGTCATTTGATGAAATTCTTAACTAGAAGCTTTATGCCTCTTTTTAGCCAAAAAAGTCCTTTAAAAAATTTTTAAGATTTTAGTTACCTAACTAATATATGAGAGATGATTTTTCAACCTTTTTTAATGGGAATATTAAAAAATATTACTATTTTCGAACGTTTTCCAAGACAAAGTCGTCCCGAACGTAGTCATATATTTTAAGGCTACAACATGAAAATGTTTTGAAAAATTAAACTAAGCAAATAAGAATATCAAGAGCAGAAATAGATTTTGAGAGAAATGAAATAAGAGTATTTATTTGACAAGAATGAATCAAAGACTGAAATTTTCAAATCTAAGAGTGCTGCAGTTTTGCAATATTCAGAAAGAACTGATTGGCCACGAATCAATGAAAAAATATATTAATGTCATTTCATAAAAAGAGGGACATATACATGAGAAGATACGAGCTTGAATAATTTTCAAATGGTCAGGAAAAGAAAGAATAAAAGTGAATATAACTCGGGCCACAAAAGATATTTAGAGAATTTTAAAATGCAGCAAGGATCATTAATAAATTTTAAAAAAATCAGAAACTTAAGATTGGATCCATATAGGATTCCACATCGCTTTTAATTTTATAAGAAATAACATTATTAAAATAAATAGTTTGTGTACAGTTACTTCAATAAAAATAAAGACCATTAGTAAAACTAAAGTGGAAGTCAATATTACTCAATTCCATTAAAAGAATGTCAAAATCAACTCAATAACAGATTTTGAAAAAAAAATCAAAAGAAGTAACATCAATATTAAATAGGAAAAAAAATTAGTAAACAAAACAAATTCATAGTCATTGATAATATGTGAAAAAGTCCGTATTGAGATGAAGAAATCAAACTCCTGATTGAACAACTTTTTTTGCATTGCAATTTCGAATAATTTGAGCATAGGATTTAAAATTATAAAAGGCAAACTATTTTTACAATTACTTGTATTTACATTTATGTTAACAAGAATAATTTTAGTTTATTTCCTAACCGTAAGAAATGCATTTGTTTTCAAAGACAAGATGAATAAAATTATAGTGGGATCAATACACTATTCTGCCCATCCTTTGATAATAAAAGAGGATAGTCATGAATTCTAACACTTTCCGAAGTACGTCTTTATAAGATACCAACAGGAGTAGCCTCTCTCTAAACCTTTTTCATATATCCTCTAATAAAGATCTTATTCCCTTTTATTTCATAAATTTTTTGCAGAAGGGAATGGTATTTTTACAAGAAAGTTTTAGGGATACCAGTTTCAATAATATAATTAACGTTATTATTCTGAAAACTTACTTCATGTTATTATCTTTATTTTCTGCATTTGCATTATCATTGTTAAATAAACAACAGAAAATTCAGAAAAATAAAATAAAGTTAGAAGGATCAAGCATAAAGCATTATTATATTGTGGTTTCGGACGGAAGACTATAATTTCCTTTAATTATTTATGCCATTGATTTATGAGGTGAATTATATTTCTTTACCATTGTAGGTCGTTAAAATGTTGGTAGGGAGTCTTACCGCTGCTAGATTGTTTTCTAATAATCCATATAATAGTTATAGTAATAATCGCCGTTATGAAGAAAGATCTATATAAACAGGGTTAGCAAGAAACAAGCTACCCACTACAGAGGGCTCTAAAATGCGTTCTATTTATCCAAATGTGATAAAGTTTGAACTACAGTTTATTGAGATCATGCGCTTTACATTTATTAACTAAAAATGAGTACAAACACTCACCATTTAGTGGCATTGTAATACACGTAAATGCATGTAATATGGTTTATAAAGTAAAATGTTGAATAAAGGTAAAAAGTGTAAATATTAAATAAAGCAAAATTGAAATTGCTCAATATATCCTCCTTCATTTTCAACAATAAGTTCTAATTAGAGAACCATATTTTCTATAGATGACGGTGTGAGTCTAACGGAACTTTAAGAGCCTAGTACCGAATGTTGTCTTTCAGAACTGGCAGAGATGACGGTCTTTGACAGTAAATATTGTCCTTCAAATAACCCCATAACCAAAAGTCGGAAAGGATGATGTCTGCCGAGTGAGAAAGACATGCTATTGGGAAATGACGTCTGATAACTCGTGCCTTTGTGAAATGCTGTATTAATAATCGCTTTACACGACAATCAATATGAATTGGTGAATCATTCTGCATGCAAATGATGTCTTCACGCCATCCAAGTTGGAGAAGAGTTGGGATTACGAAATCCCACACCATATCACGGTACCGTTGTCCTGTGACGGAACAGGCTTAGATTCCTTTTGAAATTATCTCTTCAAAGAAATATGGTTCAATGCTAAAAGTAGCTGTAAAACCCACACCATATTAACACTTTTCCAGGATGCAAGGGCTATTCCAGGATAACGTGAGTTTATCTCTGTCCAAATTCGAAGATTGTGGGTGTTAATTTGCCCATTGTGGCAAAAGTGGGCCTCATCACTCCATAGAATGTTCCATGGGTAAGCAGTGTCTATCACCATTCATGCAGGGAACTAAAGTGCAAAAGTTTTACGGGCTTTTAAGTGCAATCTAATACGGCATACCCAGAACACGAGAAACACCTGGTAAGCTCACACTATTATGTGGCTACTGACCGCTAACTTCAACGAGCGCGACAGTAGCATTTTTGACTCTGGAAGACGGGATTTTACTTCGCACTCTACCTGGAATAATGCCAAGTTGCTCAGTTTTTTCAAGTTTCTCTATCATCTTTTGTAGGGCACCTGAAGACATTGAAATTCTTCGCATCTGCTTCATTCAACAATATTCCTTTGGAGATGCAACGGAGTTTTATTGGTTTTGGTAGAAAAATTTCACTAGGAGTGCTTTTTCTTGCAAAGTAGACACGATGAACAACGAAACTAATGTTCGTGCATAATCTGGCTTCTTTTTTATCTAAAGAAAAATTGTTATAGACATACACTGTAATACAAATTAAGTTTCACATTTCCAAAATATGCGAATTATTGCCATATGTTTTATAGCGCTATCTATTAGTGAATTTTCGTACTAATTTTTTTAAGAATTAATAAATGTAAAGGGCATCATCTGAATAACCTGCAGGTAAATCTTGTTGCAGGTAAACGCATTTTTGAGGCCTCTGAATATGGTAACTTATTTCTTGCTAACCCCGTATTTTTAATCACTTTCATATGTAGTAACATACGAGAAAACTGATTACAGAACACTTTTACTTTTTGAAATTGTTATGCTATACCAGCAGTGAGCAAACTGAGGGGTAGAGAGAAAATTTTAGGGGATCGCTAAATTCAAAGAAATTCAATTTTGTGAAAAATATACAATTATTCATTTCAAGAACTGAAATAATACGAGTGAAGAAACTAACAATTATTATTTTATGAATCTGATATCGCTGTCAAGGGGCTTATATACCACATTATACATAAATCACTCATATGCTTAAATAACGCATTCTTTAGAAAAAAATGTTTTGATTTATTAACTTATTATTTATTTTATGATGTTACAACTTATAAAATTTGTGTGGTGTTTTTTTATGTTTGGTGCGTTATTTGAAAAAGACGTCATTTTAACCGATGACGTCATGACACTCTTTTAAAAATATCGTTTAAGAGCAAATCCCAGAAAGAATTTCATTGTGATTTCGTTGATGATTAATCAAAAATTTTAGTGTTTATCGTGACAGTAGAACGTTTGTGTAAAAGTAGAAAGTGGTCACAACAAATTTTTTAACAAAATAGAGGGTCGCAAATGAAAATATTTTTCGCACCACTGTGCTAGACTACCAATTCAAACTTTTATAAGTATGAATTCAAAGAAGGGTGTTAAAACTTTTAAACAAAGTTTTATTTCATTGAAATTTTCATGCATTTTAAATTTGATTAGAAGAATGAATAGATTTGAAAATTATCAGCTACAATACATTTACAAAATAATATTCTTTGCTGTACTAAAAATTCATTATTGCTTTTTCAATATTGATAATCTTATTTCCGAATCTTTTAATCATTAAATCTTACTTTTGAAAGGAAAAACCTTTATTAAATCTTCTTAGCATCTTATATTGTTCTAGTAAATAAAAATTGCTTTGAATCTGAATTTGTTGATTATTTCAGAATTCTTTTCCTAAATTGTGCACAATTAAGCTCTGTTCTATTAAGTTTACTTTCAAGAAAAAAATAAAAAAATTTTCAGTTCCCAAAATAATAATATAATGCATTGAAAATGAAAAAAAAAATGATTTCAAAATTTGTGAACATATATCTATCTACTTGGTTTTCTAAATATCATGACTATCATCATATTAGACTATTACAACTAGTAAGACACTCAATAAGATAATAAATTTTGTATTTTTAAAGGATTGATGCTACTTTTGGCCCAGCGGTCTTATAAGTTATTAAGCTTTAATCCTCCATTCACGCGGCTACCGAGATATTCTTTGTATGCAGGTTTTGGGCTATAATACAATTTACTATTCATTCTATATGCATGTATAGGACAAAATAATAGGAACACCCATTTAAAAATGTATTGTCCTTCAGTTGTCCAGTAAAGTCTGTCTCGTGTTAAAACAGTGTCCCATCTAGGGGCGTCGAAAGGAAAGGTATCATTCCTTTTCTTCCATTTGGAAGTGTAAGAATTGCATGAAAAAATTCTGTACCTAATAAAGCGTGATTATGTCCGACCTGCTTGACTTGAAAAAAAAAAGGCATGCTAATTGAAATTCCCCACGCTGGAGCATCCGTGTCCAGACAATCAACCTTTTGGGTGTTTCAGGAATCTCTGTGTCAAGGGTTACGGCAGCTTACACTAATCTGGATACGGTGTCTTCTGTGAAGCACAACAGAAGGCGAAAGTCGAAGTTGAAGGACTCTGACAAACAGGTGTTGACGAAGATAATCGCCCGAAATCGCAAGACTGCGCTGCCGCAGAAAACGTTCGAATTGAATACCCACCTTCAGACCCCCATATCCATGAAAACTATTCAACGTGAGTTGCATGTTGCGAGCATTCATGGCAGAGGGGCTACTCCAAAACAATTAGTTTCGGTGCAGAATGCTATGAAGCTACTGCAGTGGAGCCGATGCCAGCTGAACTAGACAAAAATGAAATGGGAATAAATTATCTGGTATGATAAGTCATCACTTACATTATTCCAAGTCATCAGATATGTGTCTCTCTGGCGAAAACTGGCAGAAGCAATTCCTCTTGACTGTCAAGTTCCAAGCGTGAAATCTGGAGGTACTTCTGTGATGGTATGGGGTGCAATAACATTCCGTGGATGGGGGCTTCTCGTTGTCTTGAGGGGAATGATCACAGGAGAACATTATCGAAGCATTTTCGCAAATCATCTTCACTTTATGCTTCAGACTCTCTTTCCAGGAGAACGAATGTCCTATATTCCATGAAGGCAACGCCCTTGTTCACAGGTCTAGTTGTGTTCAAACATGGTTACATGAATATGATGATGATGAAGTGGAACATCTAACCTGGTGTCCTCAGACCCCTTATTTCAATATTATCGAGATTTTGTGGAATTTATTTAGGAAACAAAGTCCGTGCTCTGTTTCCTCCTCCACGCATACCTTCTGAACTCGGGACGGCGCAAGGAATGGACGGGAATTTCTATGGACTTTGTTCAATAGTCTGATCCCATGTAGAATGTGAGCTTTCATTCAGACCAAAGGTGGCCCAACCCATTATTGAATAAAATTTTTCGTTTTTTTTTCAGGTGTTCCTATTTTTTGGTCCTATAACTGTAGGTAGACAAGACTAAGATAATAATAATAAATTTTGGTTTAAAGTGCGGATAATAAGTTTATTATTTAAAAAAATATAGACTGATAATGAGATAGTAGTTATAAATTTTGGCTTGAAATGATTTTAACACAATTTATTATTCAAACAATAGAGGCAGACAATCACGGAAATAGAAATTACATATTTTGGTTTAAAGTGCATATAATATGAATTATTGAAAATGTACAGACTGATAATGAGGCATAAATTTTGACTTAAAATGCATAAAATACAATTTATTATTCAAACAACATAGATAGAAAGTAATTGAGATAGTAATTATAAATTTTGTCTTAAAGTGCATGTAATACAATCTTTTAATTCAAATAATGTAGCCAGACAATCATTGAGTAACAATTATAAATATTGGTTTAAACTCATGTTATGCATTTTATTATTCAAGAAGCATAGACTGATAATCACTGATATAATAATTATCAATTTTGGTTTAAAAAGTGTATAATATATGTTATTTCTCAAACATCATAGACTGATTATCATCGAGATAACAATTCTAAATTTTGGTTTAAAGTGTATGTAATATATTTTATTTTTCAAACAATATAGATAGCCAATAACTGAGATAATAATTATAAATTTTGGTTAAAAATGCATTTAACACAATATACTATTAAAAATATAGACTGATAGTAAATAGCAATTAAAAATTTCGGCTTTAAATGGATATAACATAATTAATTATTCAAACAACATAGACAGACAATTACTGAGATAGCAATTATAAATTTTGGCTTAAAGTGCAAATAATATAATTTATTATTTAATTAAAATAGACCGACAACCGTTGAAATTATAATTATAAACTTTAGTAGCTAATTAAAGTGATTTCGTAAGCTTTTAAGGAATTTAGCAGTCAAATGGAACCAGCAAAGCATTATAAGCATATAATTAGCTTTGAATTACAAAAGAGCGTTAAAGGTTAATAATGCATTAGTAAAGATATCGCTTTTAGGGTTTTGCCCTAAATAGAAAAAACTTAGTTCGTTTAAAATAATAGAATACTAAATACCATTTGTAACCTTTTATATTTCAGGCAAAATTCGTAAAACTCTGAAGGTAAAAATAATATCTAATTGTTTAACATTAATAGATAATTAAATTATTATTATTTTATTGTATGCCGGAGAAATTATCGTGATCGTCGAAAAATTCAAACTCGAAATTTTGACTAATATCTATTTTTCTGACTTCCTGAATAATACATTTTTGGAATAATAGGATACATTTTTGAAATTATATCAGTCTAGAGCTATATCGAGTTGCCTATGAGCACAAATAATTTAAAATTGGTTTGAACTGGATGGATGAAATTTAATTCGTGAACTTTACCTCAAAGTCTTAGATTTCTTTCAAAAGAAATTTGTGATTTCTTTAGATTATTTTTGAACGAAATTCGTTCAGAGAATGGCTGCCTGTCCGGCTGCCAGAGTACAAGTGAACACGACAGCTATGAAAATATAAAGAATTAAATAGTTAAAAGTTGGTTCATAGATTTAACAACCAAAATGAAGATCCCTATTAAATTTTCAACTAAATACGTCAATAGGTTGTTGGTTTGTATTGTAATGTAATTGGTTTGTATCTTCGAATACATGTAAATGAAATAACTCAAAAATGCAGGGATTGAAAGAAATGAAATTAGATGTGTAAAATTGTGATTAAAATAGTAGTTTTTTGACAAATCTTAGTTTTGAACTGCCCAAGCAAATGCATCCGAAATGTTTATTGGATTTTCGGATGTTGTGCACTTATTGCAGATTAGCAATTAATCATCAAAATAAATCACCAAAGACAGTACCTTGATGTAGTAAAAAATCTCTAGATTCCCGTCAAAGATCGAAACTTCTTGACTATTGTTTGGCTTTATCATGCAAGCGGTTTCATGGCTTTACCAGTGATTCACAATTTTAAGTGGTGGAGGGGGAATATACTTTTATTAGGTAATCTTGAGAAAGTTTGACAACATTCACTCCCATTAGTCAAAATTGTAAAAAAAAACTTTGCGAATGAACAATTGGTATTTAAACAAGCTGTGATTAAACTCAAGTCAGTTGAAAATAAATTATGTTGTAGAAAAAAATTCGGTAATTTCAAGTAATAACCGCAAACTTTATAAAATTGTACTAATGAAGTGTTATAGACGAGAGTCTTATGGTTTAAAATAGTCTGCTTAACAGACGTTTAGTAAAGAAAGCATTAAATTTAATGTTAGAACAATAGAAAATTCGCACGGAAGAAATTGGATAATACAGATTTTTTGTGATAAATGTAAAATTTAAAGAAAAGTCATTCCTAATATTTTTACGAGCCTAAGAAAATTTAAAAAATAATTCTAATTTAAATTGCATATTATTGTATTAAAGTTATACAGAATGAAGTTACTTTAATCTGTCTATTTGAAAACAAAATAGTATTTTATTACTGAAAGTAGGTCAAATCTTTTGAATTTTTAAAAGAAAGTAAATTTCAAAGAAGTAAAGTAGAAATTAAACCTAACACAATACAATACAAATCTTGAAAGTTTTACATTGCATATACAAAATCCTTAATAATATCAATCAATGAATGTGGAGCTGACGAAATGGAAAAGAAAATTTCCTGAAGAAAGGGTTTGTTTGACAAGACAATTAAAACTGTAAAATAGACTTTAATGACTTGATAATAAATGTTTAGTAAACTATGTTTTATTTAGTAGAGAAAAAATGTGCAGATAAAAGTTGGAAAAAATGGTCCAATTTATCAGGGATAAGAGAATTTTTAGCACTCTCTTATAAAGAGCTTGTTCTATTGATTTCGTAATATTTTAAGGCCTGAGAATAAAATTAATATTTTTTTAAAAAAATAATATTATTCCCATATGGTTTATCTAACTGAAATCAGGAGTAGAGAATTTGTTTTGAAAATGAGGCATGGAATCGTCTATCAGTCAAAATAATCTAAATTTCAGAGGTTAAAACTTTCAATTTTGTATATTATATTACATGGTAATAATTGAGAAATAACAGAAAAAATTAGTACAGAAAAATTAGTCAATTATTGATCCTCCAGTTTTTGAAAATTTTTTCAAAAACATGTCCAGAAAATAGAATTTATTACAATTCATTGTTATATTGAGTCATTCATTTCAAATTTAAAGAAAGTGGGATAGTTCAGAAAATTAAAAGCAGACTTTCAAATCTGGGCTCATCAAACTCTTCGCGCCTATATATTAGTTCTAGGAATCTGTTCCGGAGGTTTCCAAGTTCGAGAAATGCTGCAACCAACAAAATGTCCTGTAAGAGAATCACTTGCAAGCACAATCCATTTGGACCGAATGTCCTGCCACTGCTGCTATGTAGACAGAAAGGGAATGCTAGCTAACTACTCTCGTCATTCGATAAGGGTTCAAAATTGCAAAGTCCGTCCAAAAAATATCTTTAGGACATTTATACTAGAACATTAATATGATTAAACTAAATCACTAAAACCTTTTCAAGTATGTTGATAGCAAAATTTTTTGAAGATAAATTTCAGATAATTTTTATTGTAAATTTTACGTTGATGGGTTATGACCAACTTAATTTGTATCGAAATTTTTTAAAATGTATATAGACTCCTTTTAAAAAAGAATTTTCCCTATCCGATATTAGTGGAAGAGAAATTGACTTCGCAAAAACATTAAGCTATATTTAATACAATTGAGAAATATTTGAAGAAGTATAAGATAATCTATTATATTATACATCATTATATCTTTCACACCATCATAAAATTTTCAACTAAGATTTTTTTCACAAATGTGAATAGATTTGCTCAATCAAACTTTTACTTTGTTTCAAGCATTTAGGTCAAAAGAACACTTTATTCTGCTTTAATTTGACTATACTTAGCATCCGCATATTGATTGGTCGATTCTCCGCAAAATCCAAAAGAACAATCCTCATAAAGGAAAGCAGTTCATTGTCATGTCCTTGTAAGTCGTGTTTCGAAAGCTGCTGACAGTTGATGCAAGCCCTAAAAGTTCGTCGCAATAAGACAAGGAATTAAAAATAATTATGGTGGTTCAAAATCCAAAAGAAAATTAATTGTTATAAGAGGATTGCAGATACCCGAAGTGTAATAATTCCTCATCTGAAAAAATGTCATTGTACTTCTTTTGCTATATTTCGAATGTAGTCATAAACACCAAATTGGATTTAACTGGATTATCTTGTACATGAAAAACATTTTGATTTTAATCCTTATAGGTTTTTTCGAAAGTTTGCCCTTTGGTAAGGGGTTTTAATTTGAATAGCTTCAGTCTACTAAACAGGAGTTCAGATTAAATTATTAGAAATAGTATTAGTTTACAAATCTAGGACATAACAAAAGTAGCTTAACTCATAGACTGATACTTTATCGAATTTTAATCTGATTCTGTCTATAAATATGATTTTGATCTCACTTTTAATTCTCTTGGAATACGAGGTATATGAAGAGAAATATTGTGAATGTCAGATAAGTCAAACTCAAGTATTTGATGAATCTTCAATTGAATTTTTCTCCCTAAATACAAAAATTACATTTTCGGAATTTTGTCTGTCTGTATGAAAACTCAAAATCGAATTGAACTAGAAGAATGAAATTTGGTTTATGGGGATTTCAACAAATTTTTTAATTTCTACCAAATTTTGAATGAAATCCATTTAGAGGAAGTTTGTTGCCCATGTTTTGGAATATACAATAATTACAAAAACGAGATCGATAGATAAAATTTGGCAATATATATATATATATATATTAAAACTTAGATTCATAACAAATTTGGAACCAAATCCTTCAAGAGTTGATAGTAGATTTACGTGAGTAATTCAAAAATGTAACAGCTCATATAATTGAAACTTAATTTACAGTTTTGTCATCTAATTTCTTATATTCTTATTAAATTTTGAGCAAAATATATCAAAGGATTGACCGTTTGTCGACTTATAGATAAGAATAATTTTAAATGCCGATAACAAAAAGACACAATATTTTAGATAAAAGAAATTTGGTAATATACCTAATAATTTAAATAACAATTTTTTAAAAATCAAACATTAGTTTCAGCAATAAATATTTCAATCGGGTTTTTAAAAAAAGGCATCAAAACAAATATTTGTTTTGCTGATAGTTGTGTATTAACCACATTTCAATCATTATAATCACTTTTATAAGCTCTTTTCTAACTATTGCTCATCAAAATAACGCAGGGGTTTATTTACCAAAAAATGCACTCGAAGGTTTCCAGGTTACTTCCGTTACTTCCGAAGTTACTTCCGTTAGCTTGTAAAACGTTACAGTGTTTTCATTTCTATATAAAAACATTTATGAATGGGATTTTTGTTATTAGACATAAATCTAATAAATCATTAATCCAAATCTAGCTTTAGAGATATGGTAGCATTGTAAATTCTTATCTATCGTATATGTAAATTTAACACATGTTAATTCTAATGTTCAAAATTTCTTTTATTAGTGTGAATTTGGAAGTTTAAGGAGGAAGAGTGTTTCCTTAATATCATCCTTTTATTATGTTCGAAGCTATGAAATCAGCCCCAAAAGATCTAAATTAAAAAATATTTATTTCAATTTAAAATTAAGCAGATAATGAATGCATGTAAAACGAGTTAAAATTAGAAAGATATTACTAAAGACTCTTTTGTAAGATGTGTTAATTAAAATTCTCCTTTTTAAATATATTTTTGCCAAAAATACACTGAACTAATATGGATGAGTAAGTTTGATCATCCTATAAAAATGAAAAAAAGATTGCTAAAATAAAAAAGCATAAAAATTGAAAAAAGCATATTCTTAGGAATAAATCTGACCTCTGAAAACTGTTTTCTTCAACCTTCTTTTAGTAATAATTTTCTCATTTTAATAAAATATATAAAAAAGAATCTTTTGGAATGCGAAAACTGTTTTTTTTCTCTCTTCCCTATTTGAACAAGAAGATCTACATGGGCGATAAAAAAATGAACAAGAATTTTCAGAACTATAACAGGTCATTGACAAATATATTGGTCACTAGTTCAATTGTTGCAACAGTCAATAAATAAACCAGAGATGTTATCAGTTTTATATAGTGGAATAAAAAAAAGATTGTCAATGACTACCACAAAAATCAGATAACCGAACGAAGATTCTTGGCAACATTTTCTTCCGCGGGCCGAGAAAACAAAGGTAGCAAGCAATTCGTGATTTTTCTCACCATGAACTCTTGAGAGGGGTGTCGAAAACGAAATCGTCTGATTAACTTGTTTAAGAAAGCGGAACTAAATACAGAATTTCGTTAGTCGCGAAACAAGAACATTGCAAAGGGTGTCGAGGAGATGGAAAGTGAGAGGAGGGGAGGGGACTGATAGATAATTTAAGAGAAAAAAAAGTTTCGAAAAGTGCTTAAAGATCTGATCGGGGAGAAGCAAAAATCAGTATTCACATTACCCTGGACTAAAGCAGTCAACAAGCTCTTGTTTGGTCAAAAGTTTCTGAATTTTTGATACATATCCATAGATTGAAGTGGGATTACTACAGTGGCATTATGCCTGGTTCAGTTGTCAACGACAACTCATTTTCAAATGGACATCATAATGGGACTTTGAAAGGTAGGGCTATCATTTAGTTGCATAAAATGCAATAAATTTTCAAAATAAAATAAAATATTTGTTCTGAAAACTAAGTTATTCAGAGAATATTTTCCATCCAGATTTACTTTATTATTATTTTTTAGAGAAATTTTTATTCTCTCATGGAAATAACATTTTATTTTTAAAATAACATTTTTCTTTTACGACTAAAAATAACAACATATCTTTAAATCTTGTTTAAGGTTTCAAATTTTGGAATTTTTTTTATCTATATTAATTTCCTACTCATACAATTGTTTCTTCAATTTACTTTGAAATTAATTGCTAGGTTTCATAGAATTATTAAATTCCGGCTTTTATCATCACAAATATTGCTTTATTCAAAAAGTAAGATAAAAAACATCGGATATATAATCATAGTTTTCAGAAAATACTGATTTTTATAGAGAAAATTTTATAACTTAACTTTTGTAGATAACTCAAATTATACTTTCATAGGAATTCAGAAATTTTCATTCATTTCAATTCGTCATTCAGAGACACGTATAACAAGAATTCATGCACACACACACACACACACACACACACACACACACACACACACACACATACTAGTTGAACGAAAAAGCATTTTCAGATTCGTATAGATTTTTATTTATGAAAGATTTAAAATTTTAAAGTAAAAGTGATTTTATTTAGTAAAAAGTTAAAGAAAAGTTTTAAAAGTTTTAGTAAAAGAATTACATGAAATAATTGCTATCGTATTATTAACATGATGAAAATGATTTTTATACTTCGAACATTTCAGCATTGTCTATTGATATTTTATTTCATACAGTTTAAAATATTTCAGTTTCATTTTCTTTTCCTTTTTTATTTGATTTTAGATTCTTGAAAATTAAATTTGTATTTATTTATTGCATTAATTTAATATACGTAAATGATCTCAAGGAAGAACGAAAAATTTGAAAGCAGTAATTGAGAACAAGTAATAACTTATTTATTAAGAAATAATAATTACAGGCCGTTTTCGAATACATTTTATTTATAGTAAATCCCTGGTTTTGAAATAATATTAGTCGTTAAATGGGAGAAAAAATTAAAAAGTTTCACAATTTTTATTTCAATATTAGTTTTTTTTTGTATTTTCATTTCTGTACCTTAATTTTATTTCATTGTGTGTGTAGAACTAAGGTATTATGTAAAGAAGTATAGGTATTTCTAAAAGGTACTGTGCGATAAACTAAGAATTCAATAAGGGCCTTTCTTTGTGTTGGGCCCCTGGAGTCTCAAAGGCTCTTTCTTTATTGGTCTTGCATTATCATGGCTAGCTAGGCCATCTTGAGTTAGATTACACTTTCTGTTTTATAGATCATTGCTAAATTCTGCTAGTATAGAGTAAAAGCAAACGAATTCATTCTTCAAAATTCTTCCCATGAAAAGCGCTAAAAAGAACTTGTTTTTTATATTTTTTTTAAATGAGTGCTTACATTAATAACGTGTTAAATTCCTTTCCAAATACAATTTTGGATAACTTTAGAAATAATTTTCAAATAGATCTTAAGGATTGCATAATTTTCTTTTTAAAAGTTGCTTTTTGGATAAATGTATTTTGAAAATGCATGGTTTGAATCGAATATAAATGATGATGAAGCAAAATAAATAAACTTAAACTAATAGGCGTTCGACAATGGAAAAATGCAGATCTATCTCTTTTTGAAGAAGTTCTACATTTTTTTGTTTATAAAAAATGGAGTTTATTTTAACTTATTTCTTCAATCAATAAAAAGAATTTTTTAAACTCACCATGTCTGATAAGAAAACTTTTTCTTTTCTGATTATTTTAATTCTTTATGTAAGAAAATGTAAACACTTTGTAATAAAATATAGCTTATTTAATAAATGACATCATAAATAAATCTTATGTTATCGTTATCAAATTACTGTCTTAATCTCTTATAATACGCTCTTATTTTTATTCCGTTTCTAATTCGTCACTGAATTGAAGAAAATCGTCACGCTATTTTGTAGCCAGTGAGGCGTTTTATTTCGCAAGGAACTTCTTCTGAATACTCATTTTAATTTATCATTTTATGTCAATGTAAATGATAATCGTCTTTCATTATTTAAAAAAAATTAAGAAAAAATATTTTTATTAGTTTATTTTTTAAATTACGTTTTTTATCAGCGATAATAACGGTTATTTTCCTATGGGGAATTAGAAAGATTAGGAATCAGCTATTAAGGTGGGATCTTGTGGATATCAATATAATTCTTGAATTTGTTTTTAGTATTATCAGAAAAGAATTCAAAATTATTTAAATAGCATTTTTTTTTTCAAAAAAGTGAATCATAAGAAGGCTTTTTTTTGGAAATTCATTTCGCCATCTGTTTAAAATATTTAATCATACCAAAAAGTAAAGGGTAAGTTAACAAGATTAGAATGTACATTTTAATTTTTTTATAACATTAGAAAAAATTCGAAGGTATTTAAAAAATAATTTTTTTTCTCAAAAAGAGAATCTTAAAATTGCTTTTTTAGGCAACTTATTTTATCATTACTCATTCTGCCTAAAATATTTAATCTTATTAGAAAAGTTGAGAAAAATTTAATAGGATTTGAATATACTTAAAGAAAATTCTTGATTGATGTTATTAGAAACGAATTTGGAAAGACTTTTAAAATAGTATTTTATTTATTTCAAAATATAAATTCAAAAATTGTTTTTTAAAAGATTGGAAATTCATTTTGCCATCTGTCTAAAATATTTATTCTCACGTGAAAATCTAAGGATAATTTAATGATATTTGATTATGCACTGGATGTAATACTTGAATACATTTTCAACGAATTCATAATTTGCTTGCTTCATCACATATAGAGAGCATCTTAAAACGTATTTGATTTATTAATTAATAAGAAGTTACTGAAATAATTCAGATGGTATCATAACACGTAACGTGCTAAATTTTTTTTCGGAAATTAAGAAGTTTCAAATACAATATTTCCCGTTTCTTATTTTATCGTCTTCATCGCACTGTCATAATATAAGAAACTTTTTGTTGATTCCTTCAAATTAATGTTCAACATGAATAAAATCTTCAACTTTACAACGAAATAATCATATGAGTCTCACCATTTACTCAATGGGAATAAATTGAACTGGGAAAATACCACTTAAAAGGGTTTTCTAACCTATCCCATCATATATGCTTAAGAAAATCTGGGAATTGCCAGTAAGTTGAGGGATTAGTATAAATTATAAACAATCTTATGAACATAAAATGAAGTGGAAATAAAAAAAAATCTTTTATTAGCGGCAAATTTCAATAAGAAGCAGCCCTGACGGAATCATGTCGATCTGATTCTAAGATTTCGTCGCTGGTCTGCTGCAAGAGTTATTCTAATATTGTCTATTGTCTCTAATTATACCTTTCCTAGAATTAACTGCAGTTACACTATGCTAATTAAAGATAAATATTTCATTTATTTACAGAATATTTATGGGGTATAACAGACAATTCTATACTTATACTATTAAAAGCGATTAATTAAAAAATATTCTTCTCAATAATTAATATTCCTCTTCTTATTAATGAATTAGTATAATTATGAAGACAGCTAAGGATCAGCAATGAATTTACCTCAGATATTTATTTGGTGTAAGCGTTGGGAATAAGAATGGAACACTCTATAATGTTTTTGGTATGTATTTGAGAATTGTTTTTAATAAACAATTTTTTAAAGTTTATAAAAGATTTTCCATTGTTTATGTTACTATTCCCATAATTCTATTAGAAAATACAAGACCTGGGATAGTTATACATCTTAAATTTAATTCTGCGTTTGTTGTAATAAAAGTGAGAAATTTCCGACTTGGCATCTGCTTAGGGTCACTGGATTAAAAAGGGACTCGAAGAAGGCATATTTAAACATCTTTACTAGTTGTCAAATAATTAAATTGCTTGAAATATTATATTGTATTTTCATTTTGTAAAACATAATCAATTTGTTATTTATGCTTTTTATTGCATTGAATTCGTTATTTCATTAATTGTAAACAGTCAGCATCTGTTTAAAAACAATTCACACCAGCATAGATGACATACAGTCGTCAACCATGACAAATTAAATTAATAATAAGATATACTTCTACTAAAAGTTCTTCTTAAGTAAAAATAATAATCTAAAATAAACCATCAACAGAGTATTAAGTTAAAAGGATGTAATTCTGTTGAACTGATCAGTATATCATGAAAATCCTCTTTGTACGCATAGCCTAGAGATCATGCCACTATAGCGTAGGCAAACACTGAGTGCTGTACTCTGTCAACTTATTGAAATTTATAAAAATATTAGATATGTTGTTATCTCATCGATTTTTACTATCGGTATGTAATGGGATACGATAAGATAAATTTCATGTAAGATTGAATTTATGTTGTTCATTGAAACTTTGATATGAAGAATATTATTTCATTTTTTAGTGAGTTTTGGAAAAAATGGATTTGTCGATACTTTGGGAAAACAAACGAGCCTTGTCTGGAATAAAAAGGTACCGAATACAGAAATGGATAAATTTAAGAAAGTAATCGAAGAAAAGTACAACAGACGCTTCAGTAAGTTGCATTTTTGTTATTACAACTTTTTATTTCATAAAAAAATCGCTTTGTTTTTAAAAATAAATTACATGCTTACTTTAAAACAGTTGTGGTCTTAACAACAAACAAGAAATGTATTTAGACTGAGAATTAGTAAAGATATTTAACTCAATATTTCAAAGCTTATTTCAAAAACCATAAAAGATTTGAAAATACAGTTATAGTATTTGTCAACTGGATATCTAATATTATGACATAGTTTAATATAAAATCAGTGGTATTAAATTAAATTAAATATTAATTGAAACCTTTTTTTCAGATATCTTTCATATTTCGTTACGAAAGTTGGTCTTATCTAGATCATCTAATGCAAAATTAAATACAATCCACAGTAAAAGATAAGATAAATTTGATCTGATGTTAAAATTCTGAAAAGGAGAATCTATTTAAAAATTTTATGTAGAAGTTGTAGAAGTATTTGTTAATGTTAAAATTAACATTCAAAAATACTTTATATTTATATATATATATTTGGGGATATAAATGGTTTGCCAATTTCGTTGCATTTAAACATTGATCAAACTAAATATTCTAAAGAATCATATTCATGCGAAATAAATTTAATTATGTTTAATTTAATGTCAACTATAATAATAATATAATAGCAACATATAACCAGTACAATGCTAATATTGATAAAAAAGGAAAGTAAAGGAATAAAATTACTTTTCATTCTTTCCTATTTTGCAATTATTACAAGTATTTTATGTTACGGTCTTTGTAAAATATAGAGCAGATGAAAAGGTGTGAAAACCTTCAACAAGTTCGTTGAGCTAAACAAATGTATTAAATTACTCAATTAACCTTTCTCAGATTACATGATATGCTTGAGCAATCTGTTACAACTAATGAGTGTATTTGAACCATAAAGTAACATTTTGTTAAAATCTACGAAATGATTCATTTTCGGTTCATTTAAGACAGTAACTTTTTTTAATAGTTGGTTTGCGTTAGTACATTAGTTTCTTTATGCTTCCCAATCTCCTATCTGGGTTATAATGGGGGATTATGTAATTAATAACACTCAATAGTTAGCTATTAGTTATTTCTCAATGTCACATTGTAAAAAGCTTATTTTTGCAATCTTTAATTTTAAGCAATTAAGCACTAATTGTGCCTTTCGAAGACTTGCTACCACTGTGTCAAATAATTGGAACTTGACTCATAAATAAACTAATTATAACTATTTCTAAATTCAGGAATTGTATTATTATAATTCCACTTGATAAGATTATTATAAATCTCTATGTAATTGTAGCTTTAGATCAGCAAGAAATTAAAATGAAATTTACATTATTTTGAATTTAAAATGGAAGCTGTTGTTGTTTTTGTAGATTTAAAAGTTTTTACATTTTCTCTAAATTTTGGATAAATAAATTTAATATGATTTGAAACCTGAAATTTCATAACTCAAATTCTATATTTTAACCAAACTTTGAAGATTGGTCTAAATTACAGCTATAATGTCTCTTAAAAACTAAAAAATGCTTATTAAAAATTAATTAAATCTTTTGAATTAAAATGAGCATTAAATTTAAAAACTTAGAAATATTTTTCAAAAGAAATGAAATAAATGTTTTTGAGTTATCATTGGTATCAAATTTAAAAACTTAAAAATGCTTGTCAAAGGAAATTAGATAATTATTTAAAAAAAATAATTAGAAGCGAATTTTATTTCATATTTTTATTTAACATACGAAAAGAATCTTTAAAGGCAATTAGGATTCACTATTAATAAATTATTGTTATTATTCTCTTTTTCTTTAGGTTCTTACTGGGACTTTCATAAATGGTCAGTAGAAAATTACATAGCTTTCTGGGAAGAATTATGGCATTATTTCGGCGTTATTGCTTCAAGGCCCTACGAAAGGGTAAGTACGATAATCAGAATTTCTGAATTATTGGCATCAATTAAAGAAACACATGTAAAGATAACAAGCATAGATTCATATCATATTTCCGATTCATTGTGAAATTTAAGAAATTAAACATACAACTTAAATTACTCATTTATGAAATGAGAAAAATCATTTTAATATAATTTAAATTGAATTATTTAAGGAAATGAATGTAATGTTCGAAGCTGCTCTAATATAATTTATAAAAACTATAGAATTTAAAATTTATTATCACTAAATAAAATTCTATATCTTAAAACAGAAAAAAAATTTAGAACTATCAGTATTATTTGCATATAGTTTTTTTCTAATTCTAATAAATATTAAAAATTTAGTAAGCAATTCGCTGCATTGCTTATAATGTTATGTTAAAATTCGAACTAATATCATTTTCCATAAAGTTATTCAATCAAACAGGTTCTACCAAGGTTAAAATTAAACAAAAAAAGTTTTATTTGGAAATCAATTTGGAATCACACTTTTCACTTCTTTTATTTCTATTATATTTTTTATACTTTATAAGAGCGATAATTTATACTAACAATTCCATTAAAATTTTAACTTTTAGTCTTCTCAAATAAGTTGAGATTTTAAGAAAATATAGTCCTATTAATAGCTTAGTAATATGGAAGGGCAATATTCCGGGAGATCATAGGCGGATAGTATTATAAAGAGTGTTCCATAATTAGCTCAAGAATTGAATTTGCCACCATTCGTGCAGTAAAGTAATTGCAACCCTGTTAAAAGCCATTTTACATCTAATAGCTTAGGCTGGTAATACTGGAACGTTACACGATAGAACAGAGTGTTTTCATTGTTTAAAAATATATCAAAAATAAAGAAATTCTGGCGATCACATTTCGAAAATTTGAGAATTGTCTGAGAGTGTCTTTTAATACCATTGGATTTCTTTTTAAGGGGATATTTGGTCTATGCCAACGAGCACACATATATTGAAGGAAGGAATTCAACGCCGCATCTATAAAATTAGCCACATTTTTGCAAAAAAGTCATAGAAAAATTTCGAGAAAAAAGTACGCTTGTTAGCAAAACCGTGTGTTGTTATTCTATACATAACTTTATCTTGTAATATACGATTTAATAAAAGTATAACAATTCGAAGAAAAAACTGTATTTTATTTAAAAGTTCAAATTTTGCATTAACAGGTTGTTCTATGGTGAAATGTTCAATTTTTATCACCCTAAGTTATTAGCGGTAAAATGTTTTTTTTTAATAAAGTTGCCGATTCTAATTCATGAATGGTGAAAAATTCAAATATTGCTTTAATTTTGTTATAGCCTTCATATTCTTAAGTGTACGTTTCAAATTTTATTTAAAAAACACAAAAGATTTTTTTCTTTATATTTGGGAAAAAGGAAATAGTAGAAGCAAAATCAGATATTTTATATATTTTTCTGAATAAAAAGGAAAATAATTACTTGAATTCTAAATGATTTTGTCAGAAGCTTTATATACTTTGTATAATTCTAAGTATTTTTGTTATATTAAATTGCGTAAAATTAATGAATTACAATTATAAATTTCTTTTTTTTTTTCAGGTGTTTAAGAGAGTAGGAAATGGATTTCTGGATATCGATTGGTTTAGTGGGGCGCGATTCAATTATGCTGAAAATCTTTTGAGAATCAGAGACAACAGGACCGCCATAATTTATGCTGGTAAACAAATTTAACGCTTAAAAAAATAGCTAATATTGACTTTAAGTGAGCATTTTTTAATTTGTGATAATCGATATTATATAAGCTGTTATTTTAATAATAATTGCTATGAAAATTTAGAAAAACATTTCATACAGTTTTACTTAATGAGAATACTTTTTGAGAGCCTTTCCACTATTAATTCAAGAACTAAACAACCTTAAAAGTTTTTGATAATTATGAATACCAAAAATTTTAAAGCTATAGACAGAAAATAATTTTTATTTATATCATGCGATAATTATTAAACATTGTTGCCAACTTGATCAAGTAATTCATATAATTGTATGAATCTGAATGAAATAAATCTTCAAAATTTTTTAATCTAAATGAAAGCTGAGTCCCTGTTTTAATAAAATACTAGATATTTTATAGAATCAAAATAATTTTATGAAAAATGTGTTTGTTTCTGTTTTATCAAATCAAAATAATTTTGAATAGTATTCTAAATAATTTTTGTAATTAAATCGTTTAGTTACAAAAATACAGACAATGGAGTTTGAATGGAGCTAATAATAAGTCACTAAAAATGCATTGAAATATTGAAAAATCATTTTTCAGTTTTCGAGTTAGTTTTTTTGGCATCAAAAATAAACTTCTTTCGTACAGTAAATTTTCATAAAAATAAAATAAAAAAATTAAAATTCGTTTAGCGAAACATAATAATGTTATCATTTATAATATAAATGTCTGCTTTAAAAGTTAATTATTTTAATCATAAAAATATGCTAAATTAAAGAAGGGTATTTTTTATTAAACTCTGATGCATACATAACCTAATGAATTTTATATTCATTTAGTTATAGTAATGTAATTCTATAGAAATATCATTTTTCAATTTTTCCTAGATGAACTGGGAAATGATGAAACTGTGACATTTGCTGAGATGTATAATGAAGTGAAACTCTACGCTGCTGCCTTTCGCAAACATGGTTTAAGAATCGGTGACAGAGTTGCCTGTGAGTACCATTATTATTAGAGTAAAGAAAAAAAAAATAAAGAAGATTCAAAATAATTTGAAACTATGTCACATAACAATACTTTGAAACTGACTGGTATATCTTTATTTTAAAGATAAATTTTAATTAAGCAAGGATGATATCTTAATTAAGATCAATTTATTTATTAGAATATATGCTAGCATAGGGATTTTATTTAATATCGTGTGCATTTATAACTGAATTAATAAAATAAAATAGAAAAAAATTAGAAAGAAATAAAATTGTCATCATTGCAATTGTTTTTGAATTTTTAAGTAATATAAAAATTTATTACTTGATAATTTCAAGTAATGTTATGATCAAGTAATGGAATTTTAGACAATAATTTATTTGGGAATCATCGAAGAAAAAATGATAAATATTTTAATTTTGCTTCTAACAATCCTTTTTAAAGTTTAAGAAAGCATTTCGTAATGAGCATTTACTAAAAGATAACTACTTGTTACATTTGATATTTCAAGGTCAATGTTCTGCTTTGTAGACGATAATGTTACAGGATTTTTATGTTGTTTCTTGTGACACTTGCCTTTGGAGACGCCCATTGTTACGAAGACAGCGATTTAAATAGATAGGATGCGTCTCTTGTTTTATTAGGTTGTTCGGAAAGTAATTTCGTTTTTTCCCGACAGAGGATTTAATTGTATTTTTCGCACCCAATTTCATACTTAAACCGCAAAATCATTTTATGTTTTAAGAGCTGATATAGCAAGGCTTGAGTGTGAAAAAGTGCAGCTGATTCTTCGCAGTAGTTTTTGGATGGTGCCCCTTTAAATATGGAGAGCAATAAACAGCATTTTCGTCATTTTTTTCTTTTTTGCTATATAAAAGGTAAAAATGCTGTCAAGCAAGAAATAAATTAGCCAATATGTGTGGAGAAGATGTGTTAACAGTACGTCAGTACCAGAACTGATTTGCAAAGTTTTTCCTTCAAATGAGGAGGCCAAAAACCACCTCGATCAGTTTTTTTTACAGCAAAGACCAAAACTTTTATGAGCGTGTAATCATGTTACTACCAAAAATATGGCAAAAGGTATTTGACCAGAATGGCAATTTTATAATTTAATAAATAATTTATTCATGAAACGAAAATTTCTTTTCATTTTGACAAAAAAAAAAAAAAAAAAAAAGCGAAATGACTTTCCGAACAACCCAATAGTAACTTCAACTAGGACCAAGAGTACAACTTTGCCACACATACGCTTGCACCTTTCTTTTTACAGGTGCTTTCATTCACACATCTCACAGACAGAACAGAAGCACGAACGATTTTTAATCATGCGTAGTATATCTCAGTGTCTGCATCAGTGATACAATAGTTTGTAGCTATTATATGTTTGTATACATTATCAAGTAATTTATAAAAAAATAACTGAAAGTTTTACTGTTAATTTATTGAGAAAAAACCTTTAAAATGACATTTTTTTTGCGTCAATCCACTTACAATACGCATTAAAAATTCTATTGTCTATGATAATTTTAATGAATTTTTTTCCTGAAAAATATTTCTTACTGATTATTGAACATATCATAATTAAAGATTTATTTCCTCTTTTATATTAAGTAGACTTATACCTGCCACTGGTCGAAAATTCAACGAACTTTTTTATGTTAATAAATTTATCTCGTTTCTCATTATCCCTCTGCTATTCAAGAAATCCATTTAATTTCAATAGTTCTAAGGTCAAAGTTTTCTTTATACAGAATCTTGAACTAATTTTCTGTCATGCATATGACCTAACACAACTTGTAGATAATAGGTTAATCTAGACGCTTTACAACGATAATGTTCCATTCAAATTAGTGAATCCATTGATATATTCAAGTTATATAAATTATTTTACTTTTTGATGTTTCTAAACTCCTTTTTTTTCAAATTTATAAAAGATAAAAACCTGTTCTGTTATAATTTAATATATATAATCGCAAAATGACAAGGAGAAAAAATTTTGGTGAAATTTGTTCTTAAAAATAAAGGTCGTAAGTCAAATTGTCTTGAAGCCAAGTCATATAAATAGATGAAATTAAAATATATGGACCCATATTTGAACTATTTTCTTATCATTTCAGGTTACATGTCCAACAGGAAAGAAGCGGTTTTCGCAATGCTAGCTACCACTAGTATAGGAGCGATTTGGAGTGGTCCACTCCCATACTATGGAGCAAGAGTAAGTAGTAAAATATTTCAATTCTCCACAGTTTTAATTGCGAAATAGAATTCAGTTTTTTTCATATAATCGTCTCAAATTTGTATTTATAAATAAATTTAAAATTTCATAATGATTTATTTTATTCAAAGGGTATTATAAAAATTGCATTAGTATAATTTTATCAAACTGAATTGAACCAAAAAAAAATCAATATATGCGTAATAACTGCATTCCAAACAGCAATACTCAGAGTTCTCCTCAGAATTTCTGCAAATCACGTGCATTTGTAAATACTCTTTATCACTTACTCTTCTCACGTACATACATCATACGTACATGCTCTTTAATATTAATCATGGTTTCTACTCCGGCGCAACCGTTCTTCTACCCTTCACTTCACATCCTTTTTAGGACTGTTCTTCTACCCTTCACTTCACATCCTTTTTAGGACTGTTCTTCTACCCTTCACTTCACATCCTTTTTAGGACGGACGGAACAGTTCCGCTGTGGCTAAAGACATGAAATATGTTTTTCAGCTCAATAAAATTATTGGATTTTCTTTTCAGAAAGAATATCAAAATTGGTAGAACAGATAATTACGATGTAAAATTTGGTATATTGGGACTATTAGGAATTTGATTTTATACAACCCAGGAACTTATTTCGAAAAAAATAATGAAAGCCCAGTTACATTCTTAAGGAACTTCAGTATTCAAGTGAGCAAATAATATGCATTTAAAAACAATTCTGTGAATTTGTTGGGAAGTTTCGCTTTATTGAGAAAATATTCGCTTTATTATAAAAATTGTGTTGGGAAGTTTATGAATAAAAATATGCTTTCATGATTGCCATTCTTAAGGAATTTTTTTACTTAATTTTTTTTAATTTATTGAAAAATTCCATATTATTGAGAAAGAAAAATATAATTTCGTGATTAATTGTTTCGTTGAAAAATCAATGATTTAATAAGCATAAATTTTAATATAAAATGAATTAAAACTATTAGACTCATAGATTACAATTAGTTGAATCTTCTTTTATGTAAATTGGGCAATTTTATTTCTTAACTTCCAATGAATATAGGGAAAAATTTATCACGGGCTTAGTGTTAAAAAACTTATAGGAACTTAAGGTTAAAAAAGTGTTAATGAATTGAGTTCATTACAGAATCCGTAATAACTTCCTCTCTCCTCCTAAAATTTGACCAATAAGATTGTATTCACCTATTTGGAATTTTTCAAATATCAAGATTATTATTCTCTTATGTTAGAATTGTTTAGCCTTACAGGATTAAAATATGACATGCGCATCACCAAACGTAAAACTTTTGATTTATTTTCATAAAATATAAATTTAAATAACATAAATTAATAAATAATATTTCTATTATTTTGAAAACTGTTTGTCAATCATCCCATTTTCTGAAATTACAGGCTGCTTCTAACATTGTTAATACTCTGGCACCAAAGTTCCTCATAGCAGTGGATCATTTACAAGACAATGGACATCAATTTCATCCAATTGACAATTTGCCAGCGATTGTTGATAGTAAGTACAGATTTCTTGCTCATACTACCATTATAAATTTGATAATGTGGGACCTATGCAATAAATTTGGTCAAAATGAAAATTTTTTCTTTTAAATTTAAATACAAAAACCGTGTATTTTAACATATTGTAAATACAATATTATTAAATACTACAAAATCAATCCTATCTTTTGATGTTTGATGCATCATTATAGACTTATGGTTTGCTGAGAAAAGAAGACAGAGATATGCTTGATTCATCATTATAGACTCATCATTTGTTGAGAAAAGAAATGAGGACATGTTTGATTCATCATTATAGATTCATTAATGGGTGGGAAAAGAAATGGGGATCTGTTTGATTCTTCATGCTAGATATATTGTTAGACGAGAAAAGAAATAGGGACCATATGCAGGAAGAAATAAGGCAGCCATCCATCACCTGTTTTTACATAGGTCTTACATTATCTTTCCGATATAAATTTTCCTATTCCAAAACATTTTTTTTAAATTTTACCATCTTTCTATGAAATTATTGTATTCTAAATCTATCACAAAAAATTTTTCGTTTATAAAGTGGTTAAATGACTATGTACTAAAAACATTTAAGAGATAATTTGTTTATTTCATATATAGCGAAAGAATTCGATTCCCTATATAACGAAATATAACGACTAATTATTTATTAAATTACAATTTCAGAAAGTCGACTTCATCGATAAATATTTTTTCCCTTATTTAACGTAGTGAATGGACGCAACTTAGTGCAATTGTGGATAACGTTATCATTCCCTTTATATTAGCAAAATCCTCTGGTTCAGATTTAACTTATTTAAATGTTCCCAAAAGATCTGTTTAATATAATACTGTAATCAAGATTGTCAAGTTTGTGGTAGAAAATCGTCAGATTCTTCATTTTCAATTAGCATGACGATTTATGTACCGAATAATTTTTGTTTCACTTGTAAGTAAACATCCAGAAATCCTTTTTTCTATAAGATGGAGTTCGCAATCTTTTATCTGGATCAGACCAGTTTATATAAAATGAATCATTGGAGATTGAAATAAAACTGAGTAAGTAAAGTGGATAAAAAAGTACTGATTGATGACAAAGTTGAAATTTTGAACCGGTATAAAATTTATTTTAAATCAGTTAACAGTGTTATAGCGCAGTTGGGAGGTTTCGCGTTCCTTTTTTTAAAAAAAACACATTATCTATAAAAGTAAATGAATAAAATTTGATGCACTTTTTTAATATCAAAAGGGCAAATCTGTATTAAATTTTGAATCAGATTTATTCATGTATTCTTCTGTACTTTCGCATGCATGATAATATGAAGATTAGAAGTACAATAATACAGAAAAATAAAATTTAATACGTCATCTTGTTATTAAATTTTGCCCTAGAACATGGTTTTAGTACGTCTGAAAAAAAGATGCTGAAAATGCATGCTCCGTTTTCTTCATTATCATAATTGCTTTTAAATGTCATGTGTATGACTTTGGAAATAAATATTGACCATTCATGACACTCACGGAATTGCGCATAGTTAACAATGCCAGGAATAAGGGAAAAAATCTTCATTTCGGAGTATACGGGAATTTTGATGCTACCACTCCCACGGATTTAGTTTAGGGAAATACTTGTTTTAGGATCATTACTTCGTTTTCCACCAAAGATTGAGAATCCATATTTCTTAAGTGTCATATGTATTCATCAATCATATTATGAGGATACTAAAAGAAATCTAACTTTCTTCTAGGCACACCCAGCTTGGAGAAAGTGATCATTGTTCCAACAAGAGAAGAAACTTTCTGCAGGGATTTATCAGACATCAGAAACAGGTAATTCTATACTATAAAAAATGCAAATGAAAACTATATATTTAAAATAAGGGACAAAACCACTCGATTAATTTGGAAAATTTTGATACTAAATGAAAATTTATAATTCTTAAATATATTTTGGTCCTGCAACCAAAAATTTCTGGAGAAATTTCAACATAAATTCTTCTTAAAATATGGTAGCTTTGATTGCTATTCCAATCTTTCTAATTTTTATTTCATATTAGCCACATTTGGTGACCATCTAGTTCGCCAGTATTGCTATTTACGTAAAAGTTCGTTTATATCTTTTGTAAGTAATTTAGTTTTAATGGTTTTTCTTAGTAAAATATTTTCAAATTTCAATAGCTATGAACCTCATACTATTTTAAAAACTTTATGAAGTTATGTTCAATGTAATAAATGACTGCAATTTTTTTATTCGTTTCACTTAAAATTTGAAGATTAATTTCAAGAGGGAAGTAATTAACTAAAATTTCTATTTACAATTCAATTAAAATTTTTCCTTAATATTCAATTAAAAATTTTCTTATTCAATAAAATAATTTTCCAGATTTTAGTGTAAAAGCGAAATGTCAAGATAAAATAAAAGCGGTTTAAATTTAAAAAAAATATATTTATAAGCTATTAAATTATAAGAAAAGAATAAAAAAGTTCAATTATTTAATTAAATTAAAACATAGCCTTTAAAGCAAAACAATATTCCTGACGAACTAATAAGTGAAAATTAAAAAAAAAAGATTAAAAATAAAACAACTCGTTTCTTTGAATTGCTTCCATAAATAATTTTTTAATTATTATTTTAAAAATGAAAGCCTGATTATATTTAATAAGACAAAAAATTATAATGTCAAGCATTGTATGATCAGAGAATTAATTACAGTTTACATTAATTAGATCTCAATTGTATTCATAAACTAGGAAATGAAAACGAAAGAATAACGCAGTAGAGAAAAAATTTGATAAATTAAATATTATCTTGAAGTGAAAATAATGGAATGTGTGGGATTGCGACATATTATTTATATAAAAAAAATAGCTATGTCTACTTCCATTTTTAAGATAGTACAAAAACCAAACTAAAATTATGATAATAATAATAACTATTTGATTTATATATGATGCTGCATTATTTTTCATAAATTGTAAACTTAATATAACGGTACGTAAAAAATTTTTTCTTGCATTTTTATGATGTATTTTTGTATAAAACATCAGATGTACAAAAAAGCCTTCTCCCTTTCCGATTGCCAAAAACTAAAAACAATATTAATCTGTATAAAAACTCCCTCTCAACAGTAAATTGGGTAAAATTATTATTTAAAAACCATTAACTTAAACGTTGAAGTTTTATAATGTCTTAAAAAGATAAAACCGAAATGTTTTCTCTCAGTTTACAAAACAATGACCTGGAATTATAACTTTTGCTCGTTTTGTCTTTTGTATAAAAACGTAAAAATATATATAAATAATGAATAATAACTTATGTGGATTTTATTTTCATTTAATTGACTTATCCTATTTAATAAATGTTTATCTAATTTAAGCGTTAATAAGCATTAATTTTTAGCTCAAATTAATATATTACATCAAACTTCTCTCAAAATATTCCGTGGAATATTAGTTAAAAATGGATCCTTCTTCGCAGTGTTTTTCTAGAAGATTTTCTGAAAAGTGGTCGAGCACCCGATGGCTCTGTACCGGACATCGAATTCGAACAACTTCCCTTTAATCACCCCATCTGCGTCAACTTCACTTCAGGCACAACAGGTCTTCCAAAAGGACCTGTCCATTCTGCTGGGGTAGGTTAAGTTTCTGACAGTTGTCCCTCCCTTTTTAACAAAAATTGTAAGTCAGTATATTTCAATATTGGACAATACAGTATTATATGATCTAATATTCATTATTATTATTATATATTGAGAATTTTCTTTTGGATATTATTCAATATTAAATAATATACGTGTGCTACTGGAATTACACATTCACAGTTTTTCAATGGAAATACTTTCTAAATGTATGTACTATGGCAAATGCTTAAATTTTTCTCTTATTCGAAGGAAAACCACCTTTTAAAAGTTGCAGTTAAATGTCATGATGATGACAGTCTCTTTGACAAAAAGCGAATGGGGAAGAAAAATATACTATTAAATAAGCGCGTAGTTGCAGTTGTATACCATAAATTTTTTGAAAACTGATGCGCGTAGATATTGTTTATTCGATATTGTCATATTTCCTTTTGTTCCGAAACCCATTACTACAGTTATTCTTCATAAAGATTTTCATTTATTGCTAAATTTTCAAATCATTTGGATATAGTTTGAATGTGCCTAATGAACAGCTCTTGTAAGAAGACAATCTTTCATATAGAGGTTTGATATAGCTTTGATTTTGCATCGATCACCATTACTACAATTATTACGATCGAATCCATTACTACATTTATTCTTCATAAAGATTTTTAATTTATTGCAAAATTTTCAAATCATATGGATATAGTTTGAATGTGCCTAATGAAAAGCTCTTGTCAGAAGACAATATTTCATACAGAGGTTTGATATAGCTTTGATTTTGCATCGATCCTGATTACTTAAATTACGCTTGAGTAACCTGAGTAATTGAGGGATTAAATTGTAAAAGTAATTGGTTGATTTGGTTACAAAATACTTCAAAGGGAACTTTCAATAAATGAAGCATTAAGTTCAAGAATATATTTTGTAGTCAAAATACCAAGGCGGCAGTATTATTATAAATACTATTGCACAGGCATTTATAAACTAATCGGATATAGCAATTATTGTGTTTTAAAAACTCTAATTTCTAGGGTCACGAGGATTGATACTTGAACTAAAACCAAAGTCCTCTCACACACACAAATCCCCTGATTTGAATCTGTTTTAGAAACTGATCCTTTATAAAATATTAAGATCCGATTAATCATTTCTATGTGCTTTTTGCCTACATTTTTCTGTTATTTCAATTCAAATTAAACCTTAAGGTTATGGATTATTTCTAGTTTGGATTCGGTATTTTTAAATTTGAAATAAAATTTAATTTGGAATTAAAAAAAAATTAATATTGTATAAGGAAAATCCGTAATTCAGTTTATAAAATAAAATCCAGTACACTTTTCATGCCTCCATTTAAAATAAATAAGACTTTTGTCAAATGTAATTTTAATATAAATTCTGGCCAGATATTGAATTAATTGAAATATATTATAATTTTAAAACTGTGCTGTTTATAATAATTAAATATTCTTTTAATAAATTATTATTAAGGATAATATTTATAGAAAAATCCTTTTTCAGATTCTGATATCTATACTGAGAGATTTTGCTTTTCATCTGAATTTGAAATGCGGCGATATCGCCTTCAATTGTTTTCCAGTAAGTAAGATATTTCATTTTATAATGCTCTAGTAAAACTTGTTTATAAGAACATTATAATTAAATTTTCTGACAGAAATTAATCTAAGTAGTTATTGAAGTTATCTTTTATACTAAATGTTTCTTAGCAAATCTTATACCTGTGAATCTTAACTGTCTTAGAAATTTGAACAGGAATAATGTTTAATCTTTTGCAGATGGCATTAAATAACTTTTGAAAAATATTTTATGAATAACTTTTTCGATATTAGAACTTTTAAAAGTAATGCAGTTGTAACATATGTGCCGATAAGTTTAAAATAATTTCGAATAAAGTAATCAGGAACAAATTCGCAATTTTGAAAGTTTCTTTTCGTTTTTTTTTATTATTTCTCAGAACACTTGATCAGATTTTCAAATGTTGATGATATTATATGTGGAATTAATGTTGCATTTTCATTAAAAAAAACACCAATTCTAATTTAATAAGCATGTTTTTCTGACCACTTCCTATGTAATCTTATTGAGTTACCATTATTTTATTCACATGTTATGTGGTTGAGGATTTTGAGTTGAAGCACTCTCCTCAAATTGGCAAATCGGTAAACAGGATTTTCGGTATGACTAAACAATATACTCTTATAATCTCTGCCATTGTTGTGACAATTAGTGAGGAACTGAAAGTTAGGGATCAAATTCATATATTAATAAACTGCTACTTTCATACACTTTATTTACTTTTAATTAAATTACTACGAATAAAAATATTTTTATATATTGAATTAAATTTTCTTGTTTATTATAAAGGTTGGCTGGAGCCTATGGGACTATCCGATTTCAAGTCTGGCATTAGGCATCAAGTTGTTCTTGTATAATGGAAGCCCTTACTTCAACAGGAGAGGTTCCAACATCTGGGATATCTTTTCCCAGTACAAAGTCTCTTTTGCCTTCCTTGCCACAACTATGGTGGATAAATTAGAGAAGGAAAAGATAAAGCCCAGTATGTACTTCACTCATACAAAATTAGGGATATTTATTCATAAGCTACAAAAGTGCTTCGTTAATTGATCATTGAACTATTAATTCAGTTTTTATGAGTCATTATTTGTTATTCCTACGTATTTATGCATTTCACAATAAGGTTCATAATTGTTTTTAAGATAATGTCTTTCTTATTATTGAATTTTAAAAGATTGGAAAGTCATTTCGATTGAAAAATCAATTCTCAAGTACAGTTTTTATGGAAATTATTCTCTACATTTAATAATGATTTTTTCAAAATTATGATAAAAATATTTATTAATAAAACAATCATATTTAAAGAGATTTTATAGACCCAGAAAAAATAATAACTATCATCAAATATATCAAATTTATTTATTTATTATGATTTATGGTAAAAGAGCCTTCAAATTAATTCAATAACAAGCCTTTATTTGAAAATTATTAACTTGATATTAAGACAGAAAAAATGGTTATTTTCAGCTCCTGGTTCAAATTTTGACAGTCTAAAAATTATCGGTATCGGTGGCAGTCCTGTGAAAAAACAAAACTTTGAATATCTCCATAGCACTGTTAAAAAGGACTTATTTGTGGGTAGCATGTACGGTAAGTACTCATATGTATTATTATATCTTAACATTTGTCTATAAATTTAGATATCAGAAGACGACGGAAATTTAGTTATAAATTTCTATTTCTTTTTTATGAAATAAATTGCGTTATCAAATGATGTTAATCTACTGAATTCAAAAAATTACATTATATTCTTTGAGAATATTCTAGAAAATCGTGAAAGCATAAGTCTCTTAAAAATTTCCTAAGGATATCGATATTAAAAAATAGCACATAAATATTTAAGGTCTTTTTCGAGAATTTAGAAAAAAAAATTACTTATGGTATTCACTTTAATTTAATATTTTTATTGTATTGTTTTCAGAGCTTCACGTTTTCTGTTTTCGAGCCCCAGAATGTAGATAAAATATTTTCTGCTCCTAATACATTAATATTGTATGGTAAAACTTGTTAATTTTTATTATTTTCTACGTATTAATCTTTATAATAATAAAGTATGCATTTTGGAATCTTACGGTAGAATACTATGTAGACTGAATGCATAACTTTCTCTATAAAGATTCAAAGAGTACTGGCTCGTTTTTTGAACGGTGAAACTAATTTGCAATCGGTAATATTTAATAAGCAGTTCCATGTTATTTATGATTGAAAGCTCACCATAGTACGCCAGCCAAGCAAATAAATATATACAAGAATGAACAACTAACTAATAAGTAAGTCTGAAAGTATACAGAGGAATGGTTGCCACAATTGGCGTACTATCATCTGACATGGCGATGATAGCATTATTTTGTTCAACATTTAACACAGTTCATTTTTTGTTCTAAATTTCTCCATTAATTTTCCTTAACGCAAATTACAAATTAATGTTGATTGAAATATCTTTCCTGAAAATATCAGAATATTATATTTTCATCGAAATTTGACATCTGAATAAAAATAAAATCTAAAATTTCAAAAAAGTAAATGAAAGTTTATTTTTATGAGCATCCATATTAACAAATGTTATTCATAAAGTTACATTTTTATGAACACGAAACGAGGGAAGTGAAATAAAAGTGTAATGAAAGTCCATATTACATTTTCTTTACAGGATCTACCGAAGTTTTTGGAGCGTTTTCAGGCTTCGATTTTAACACTCCGTCTTTTGGAGGGGAAATTCAAGCCCCTGCTTTGGGGGTAGATCTTCATTGCTTTGATCCCAATGGTAAGAAGATTTTTTTAAAATAAAAAATTGTAACGGTACATTTTCATTAATGTATCATTAATTTAAGTCATAATTCATTATAATTTTTCTTTAAGAACAAAATATTTTATAATTTTTTGCAGTTATTCTAATAACCATAACATTCAGAAACTCCCTACAAAGATGGTAAATAAAAGAGCTCAACTACAGCTGGAAAATTAAATTTAAATATATGTTAACTACATAGGAAAACCGAAATTTTAATTCATTCACTCGATTTGCGTTGGATTGGTAGTTAAATTTCTTTTACAATAATCATTATTAACGAATAAAGTTTTTTTTGCCTTAGCCTGGTATTGAATCCAAGCCATTCATTACATTATTTATCATTAATATTTGTATAAAAAATAAATATGATTAATTATTAACAATAAATATAATATTTTCCAGCACAAAAGTATTCAGAAATGTTAATTTCTGAATACTGACTGAAGATTCTGACTGAAACTTACGATGATCGTAACTGAATTTACGATGGAAGTTTCGCGTGCTAAGGTGAAGAAAAAGACATATTTGTTCAGAGTGCATGATTTTATATATCATAAGGCTTTTCCTATCATTATTTAGAAATTATTGCTTTGCAATCAGGTGTTATGAATGGAAATTACATTTTATGTTTAACATCAGTATGGATCATCATTTTGAAAGAATCGTCTCAGTTGATGTTTTATAAGCATATAATTACAAACACTTTTATAATTAGTCAATACTTGCCGTTGTACAAGTATCGATAGTACAAGACAGTTTCGGTAACTACTTTAATCGTCTGTAGTAATCTTTATGTGTCATTACATGCTAAGGTGAAGAAAAAGTCAAATTTGAAGCCAACACACATTAAAGGATATTTCAATTTCTAGTCTAAAAGAAAATTGCATGATACCATTTTTAGTCTTATTTGTACCCTGTCCATTTTTAACTGAATTTTTAATTTTTAGTATCAATTACATATGAAAACGTAGACTCTTAATTTAGGAAATGTTTTCTGAACATGTTTACAAAAGCAGCAAATAAAACAATGAACAATTATACTATAAATTACGCATAAAATATTTTTAAAAATTTATAAAATTTGAAAAGATGTACTTGAACAAATTGATAAAGTTGAAAAACTTAATTCTTTTCAAAGCATGATAAATATTTCTTTTTCAAAAATATGCTCCAAAGTAAAGTGATGAAAAACTAAAAAAAAATCGGTTGGTTTTTGCCTAAAAATACAATTAAATTTTTTGAAAGTATTTTGCTATTACAATACCAATACATAAAGACAAACTTTTAGCAAACTTTTGATAAATATTTGTATAAAAATTTGCTTCTTTAAATTACTTTCTAAATACCTTTTTTATAAATTAAAAATATTAATTTTTTTCAAATGTATTTAGTCTCTGATTACCAAATTCTTAATAATCTTTCCTCAACTGTTTGCGCAAATTGAATTATTAATCAACCCATCTTTACTTTTAAAGATTTAAATTATTCCATTGAGCCATTTATGCCAGGGTATATAGTTTATAATTGAACTTCAGGAATAATTTCTTAATATATTTCATTTAATTTGAAAAAAAAAGTATCAACATATTATTTGCCATATAAGTATCTAATTTGATATATTGCTCTTTTTGTTACCTTATTTTTAATTCAGTTGTAAGCACCTTAATAATCATAATTTTCGAAAGAAAAATATATGCTATGAAATTTAATTTTAGACTTTTTTATTTCTGATATGGCCATAACCTCTTTAATTGACTTTCATTCATTAGGTAATTCAGTTGTTGGGCAGAGAGGCGAATTGGTGGTGGCAACACCCAATCCTTCTTTACCAATTTACTTGTGGAAAGATTTGGATAACAGAAGATTGCATGAAACATATTTCCGCAAATATGAAGGTTGGCTTTATTTATTTTATATTAAATTTAAAATCAATCGGAATCTAAATTTTCCAGCATTATTTCTTATACGGGTGTTATCAAACCCTCCCCATCCAACTATCCCCTTATATATAGACCTCAGACGAGTACGTAGAGGTTAGGAGTGCTCTGACTTTTAACCTGAGAGGGCGCAAAACCGTGGTTGGTTATTTTTGAGAAATATGCCTAGGGTTAAACTTCGGTCATACAAATTAAATAATAATTTGATGTAGAACTTTCAATTTTATTTAACCATATTGAATATGGAATATAATTTTAATGGTTTCGTTATCGCAGGCATTTACACACAATGTATAAGGCAATGGACAATCAATTTGTAAATTAATTTGACTCAAAATTTATTAAAAATCTGTATTAATCTATATTTGAGAATTTCAAACTTAGTACTGAATTTTGTCTATAAACTTTTTATGTTTTTAAATTATCATGTCCACGTGCACTCGGAAACATAAACATGTAAATTTCTACTGAAAGGATTTTGTTCTAAATTGATTTTTGAATATTTATATAATCGAATTATATGAAAAAATGATACCCTGTATTTATAATCTTTACATATGAAATTGAAAATACCTTAAAAATTTCCAGAAAAATTATCATTGTTACACCGAATTTTGAATGAAGAATAACTGAATAAAATTAAGAGTCAAAAATAAATTATTAAATATTACGCACACACACAAACTCAAAACGTGCATAAAGTGTCCCATAAATTTGAATAAGTTGTATCATAATAAATTTTAAATCCTGAAACAAGGAAATATAAATTTGTTCCAAAGGAATAAAAGTGCTTTATGTATGTCAAATATAGCCAAATAGTAATCCAACCTTGTTATGTTTTTACAACTAAATGTTCATTTTTCATTCAAATTTTTGATTTATTGCTTATGTTTGTCATGATAAACAACATATTACGATTTATTCTGTTGGTGAAGTAGTTTAGTGATGCATGTATTATGTGAAGTAATTTTTATTAATAAATGATTAATAAAATATGCCATTGATCATAATATATGTTAAATTTCAAAATGCATTAAAATGTTATTGACACACTTAATAATATTTTATACGAAAATATTTAGGTGTATGGAGTCAGAATGACGAATGTTGGATCAATCCTCAAACGAATGGAATTGTCGTAATCGGAAGGAGGTAGTTAAAACTGTTTTTGCAAATTTCAAAGCACATAGAATGTTTTCATACGCACAGAAAATTGAATTATTTGTATAAATCAGCAAATTAATTTTGTTTCAAGATTAAGTAAAAGTTTTGTACTTACGCAATATTTATAAAATTCAAGATTTAATTTCTTGGTCGCAATTGTTTCAGAAACAAATAAAACAATACACAAAATTTTCAGTATAGAGCAATTAAAAAATATGTCTTTCTTCCACAGCGATGATACATTGAAACAAAATGGTGAAAGGTTTGGATCTGGTGATATTTACTTTGCAAGTAAGTACTTATTCATATATAATAAGTGTTTAAAAAAGAAATAATATGAGGGAAGACAGCGCTTTGGTAATAATTTTTATTCATTTTTTTAATTTCAAGTAAAAAAAAACAAAACCCAGCACTTATTTTTATAGTTTTAAAGAAAAAAGTATAATTCTATCTATGTTTTTGCCATATTTCGAATGCGTGTGGTGGGTAGTTGTATAGATTTTTTCAGAATATCGAAAATTTTTATTGCATCAATAATAAATTGTAAACAATAATAACAATTAAAAATTATAAATACATTATTAACATAATAACCAATTATACATATCATAATTTAAAACGAATTATAAATAATCATTTATTATTAGGTACAAAAATCTGTATAAAAATTATGCCTCATTAGGACCATTTAACTATTTTTTATGTAGAATAGTTTTTGAAATTAGGTTTAATAATGATGAGAGAAAGATATTAATGCGTGCTGAAATAACTATATAATCCTTAAGATTTCTTCAACTATTCACTCCATTGAATTAATATTATTAAGGTTAATATTATTAATTTAATAAACAGTAATTTACAATATAATTTTTTAAAAGTTATAAAGTTTAAAAGTTCATCACAAAAATAAGTATAAAAATGATCTTCCATTATGTCCATTTTTTTACGTAGAATATTTTTTTCAAATTACTGATGAGAGATAGACATTGATACTTACTGGGACGCTTAAAAACTATATGATTCTAAATATTATTTTAACTATTTACCTCCAATGAATTTAAAAAAGCTTTATATTTTAGTTAAATTCTCTTCATTAAGAATGAAAAAATAATAAATTATTAAAACTATCAACCGCATGAATTTTACATCCTTAAGTAGCAAAACTAAACTTTTTTCGATTTTTTTTATATCAGTAGTTTCATTTTTATTTGAATTCTTCTGCCACTCATAAACAAAAAAAAAAGCTTTTACTGAGTTTATAAATAACTTTGGATATTGATATTCATATAATCTATACTGATAATAAAGCTCAATGTGTGTGTGTGTGTGTTGGCGCTCTACAGGTCAGACCGTTGGACCTACAGCTACCAAATTTGGTACATGTATACCTGGAAGTCGGGAATGTGCACCTCGGAGCCCTTTTTTCGAATTTTTAATTAGAATTTGAATTAATTAAAATTTAAGCGAAATTTCGACGTTTTTCCGCTATAACTTCCAAAAATATTATTGAACAAACATGATTTTCATATCAATTTAAAGATAAAAAAATTAGCTTTCTAACGGTATCAGTTTTTTTAATTTATAACGTAAGCTTCTATTTTTAACGCATTCTTAAAGAAATATTTTAACCATGTTTTTATCACGCGACTGGATAAAATAAAATAATGCCGGAAGTTCGAATAAAAAAACACTATCATCGCAAAATAAATCTAAAGAAATGTATCTTTTACCACGTGACTGGATAAAATAAAAGAAATATAAAATGTGATATTTTCTTTAAAAAAGTGCAAGGCAAAGGATTCCATGATCATTTGCAATATCTATATCATTAATTCAATAAATCTTCTTTATTTACGATAAACCTGATAGAATTTATGTGGCATTTTATGTGGCTTGAATCCAATTATGCATTGATGAATTAATGAGTTTTAGATTTCTTCATACTTTGCACTGTGAGCCATATTTTACAAAATATTTTTATTAATATTTTAAATAAAAGTTGCTACATCAATCAGTCTTCTAAATCAATAATTAAAACTGATTTATAAAATTAAAGAATATTATTAGGAAAACGTATTTTTTTAGAACTCTCCGTCCATCATCTTCAAGAAAATATTAATTTCAGGCCTATCAATGCCCGGAATTACTTCAAGGTTAATGAATATGTGATTTAATTGAAAATTAAAAAAAACACATTACTCATGGCGAACCAGCTGGTCGCCAAAGGCGGCTAGTTGTTAATAGTTTAGCAACTGTTGCCGCCACTTACATTTCATACAATTATTCACTGATTCAACCAGTGCAAAATATTTATCTCTTCTAAACAATAATAACAATAAAAAATTAATAAAATGATGTAAAATGATAAAGGTTCACAAATTTTCAATGCAGAAATGGATGAAGACTATCGTAATTATCAAAATTAATAAGATTCCCAAACTGAAATGCTTTATAGTAAAGATTTCTGAAAACACAGTTTAAAATTCAGACGAGTAATTCAAAATGTTTGAAAAAAAAATAGCTATAAGATTTTAAAATCTAAGGTTTATAAGAATATTCATGATCAGAGAATATTTCATGATAAGAACTAAAGTCATTGTCTTGATCAATTTTTTATTTAATATTTCAGTTCATCAAATGGAAGAACTGCAAGATTATCTCTGCGTGGGCCAGGACGGCAAAGACGGTGACACAAGAGCAGTGCTTTTTGTAAAGCTAAAGAAAGGCTACTCTTTCACCCCACAACTGAGAGAAAAGATCGCTAATACGATCAACCGGGAACTGTGGGAGGATTACGTGCCCCAAGTGATTGTCGAAGCACCAGATATACCTGTAAGTACATTGCTGCAGGCTGATATTGCTTCTTAATATGTAGTTTGTATTAGACAAAAAAAAAATTGAAAATAGTTTGTATTTGACAATGACGAAGTCTTACTATCAGACGGTCAATGTTAGAATGATAAATAAGACTATTAATTTGAAATACAGCTTATTTCTCAGATACTTAGCAAAGATAAATGGTACCTAAGGAAAATTCTTTACTTCATCCTGTCGTGTTTGTTGTGCGACATATTTAAATTAATGTGCAAAAGCTTTGTGATCATCGTATTCTATTGTGGGATTTTTTTTATCCACAACTCTCCAACGCTACTCTCTTGTTAGATCTATTAATGAAAATTCGTCCTACTTCAGTTAACATTAACAGATGGCATTTCAAGCCTGTTTCTAAACATCTAAATGGCATCATGTTAAATTCCTTTCATGTTTTCTTAACTTTTATGATAAAACTGCAAAAAATCCAAAAAACTTTAATATGAAAAAAAATATTCTATAATTTTCGGAAGTTATTTCCTCAAAAAAATAATTTAATAATATAAAATCGCCTTTATAATTTTTAAAACTAATAATTACAATTTTAATTCAAAAATTATTATTATCTTAATCGAAAGTCATTTGCACAGTCTGGAGTACCTAATAGAGACTGAGTTAATTTTACTTTGATATTCAAACCTTATTCTTCACATCATCATCAAATGAAAACATAAATATTGTGTTCACATAAATATTAAAATTAAAAGTCATAGATTCTACAAAGACGATATGTCTCCAATACTTTGAATTATTTATAAAATTAACCGTCATCATTATACAGTACATAAGCGCCAGTTATATGCCTCATAGAATAAGAGTTAAAGATATGAATCAGAGGAACGAAAAGCAATTCTTTTTGCTACTGAATCCTTCTTTACACTGGGATAATCCTTGGGTAAAATAACAGATCACATGATCCACTGATCTCACGAAACCAACAAAAAGCTCATTTATATTCACAAAATTTATGGCAAGACACTATATAGTTGAATTGGTAGGATGACCTACTTCTAATTGTTCCTTCTCAAATTCTGCTTTAGGACAGAAATTATATGTTCAGTATTCAATACATAAGGAAATAAATCAAGAGGAAAATTCTTTTATTTTCATCAATTTCAAGTATGTGATTTTTATATGTTTTTTCAAAAACTGTTGATCTACAAAACTTCTTTGTTTCCATTTTCAGTACAACCTGAACAACAAAAGGATGGAGAGTCTAGTTCGACGAATCGTTGCTACGAATAAAGTACCTGATGCGATGAATATTAAAAATCCTGATTGCCTAAAATATTTCTGCAACATTCCAGAGTTGGTAAACTACAAGTAATAAATACAGGACTTTTCATTTGTTTCATTTTTTTATCATCTCAGCATTTATATGGTTGTCTGCAAAAAGCTTTATCATCGGCAACGGTTCCTTCAACTGATTCATCTATAAAATGTTCATAATTTATTTATAAAATTTGATTCGTGTGTTATTTATATGAAGAAAATTTAATAATTTGTTCCATTGTAATGTATAAAATGAATGTTTTCCTGAATATCTTATTAGTAGCAATCTATTAGAGTGTCCCATAAGTTTCTTTCATATTTCTTATAAGAAATGAATATACAATATTTACTTTTTAGGAGATTATATATTTTGTTATATATCTTTTTACTCTATCACCATCCCTCAGGAAGCCTCATTATGTCTTTTTTCCAAAATTGCTCTGTTTTGGAAAAGAAATAATCTTTGAAGTTCGCGTTTATTTTGCTGACTGATTTATCTCGAAGAAATATTTTTTTAAGGACAGAAAGAAATAAAAATGAAATGGAGTGAAATCTGGAAAGTATGCCAGTTACGGTAAAACACCCCAATCAAACAGTAAGAGCTTTTCTTTTACGACTACTGCAATATGTGGTCTCGCGTAGCATGATGCAAACAATGCCTCATCGATTCCTTAATTCTGGCTGTTTTTTTGCTATGGCAGTTTTCAATTGATCCAGTTGATGATAGTATTTCGTAGAATTTACCTTGAGGAAGGAAATGGTAGAAAATTACGACTTTCCAACCACCCCAAAAAGACAAAAGATCTTTGTTATAGTGTAGTTCCGACCCTTACTGTAAAGGAGCTCTAGAACGACTGAATCCGATGATACAGACGGCAAATAGCTAAGCCTGTCTGCTTGCACTAGCAGAGCCAGATAAGACTGTTTATAGCGATGAGAAAAAAACTTTTGGGACACCCTAATATTTTAATGCTTTCAGAAATTTTAAAAACTGAATTATAAAATCTCTTATTAGAATGGAATTTCTGTCTTAACTTTTAATTTACTACAATTTTAAAATTAAAAATTTTGAAAAAATTACGGATAGTAAGAATTGTTTCTGTTACTTAAAAGTGAATGAAGGCAAAATATTATTTCAGCTTTATTCAATACAATGTTGTCTTGAAATTGTGGTGGAAGTATATATGCGCCGGGCTAAGGAAACAATGTTAAATGATGCAATAATCTTAAAAGTTTTGTTTTGTTTTGTTTTTAATATATTGTATCGTTGTGTTTGTGTTTTTGTTATTATTGTTTATATTATTATGTTTGTTGATGGAAATAAATGTTTTTAAATGTTATTTGTACTCTCCAAAATTTCTATTTATTCCCAAAATATATTTTTCAGAAAACACGACATTAAAGCAGTAAATAAGTAGAATAAATTAGTCTTAAAAGTTTATTTTTCGTCACATCCACAAATAAATTTATTTCCACAGCTGTTTTTTAAGGCCATTTAATTTGAAAGAAGCATTATAGAACACGTCTTAATTGTAAATAATATATTAGTTAAAATTAATTACTAAATAAAATTCATAAATCAATCGTAACTATTGAGTACATGCGTCAGATAAATTCGCTCGCACAGTTTTTCAAAGGCCATTCACTTTTATTAAGAAGTTTATAGAATATTAGTAAAAATAACTGTAAACAGTGTATTAGCTGAAAAATTATTTGATAAATAAAATCAACAATTAGCCCAAGATTTTTTTTGTATACTCTTGGCTGAGTAGATGCGACAAATAAACCTGTTTATACAACTATCTTTTGAATACCATTCAATTTTAATAAAGGCATTATAGAATATTTGCTAAAATAACTGAAAATAATATATTAGGTAAAAAATTAATTGATAAATAAAATCAATTGCAACTCATTAATTGACACAAAACACATTGTTTGGAAATGTTTGGCAAGTGGGACAAATGTTTCATCATGCTTGCAAATTCATAATTTTATTGATAAAATTAAATCTGATAAAAATCTTTTAAAATAATTTTTTTTAGTATGCGAAGCAAAAATGTTTCAATCAACTTTTTTCGTGAAATTTGTTAAAGCATCACTTGAAGCATACGCAATTCACAGTGCGAGCATATCCGTTTTTGTTGCTTACTCACAATTCATTAACAGTACGGTAAAGAACAAGAAGACATTGCTTATACTACGAATTTTAGTTAAACCAATAATTTAATGTATTTATTATTATATTTTAAATGGAAAGAAACAACAAACCAGAGATTAATAGTTAATATACTAATTGTTGATCAATTCCAATCTTTCATGGATTACTATGAACTCAAAATTAGTTATTCATTGTAAAATAAATTTGCAGGCAGATATAAGTTCTAATTAAAAAGGAAGAAAAGGAATATTATA
>JAPMOQ010060534.1:1710266-1722028 GCA_026543055.1 Argiope trifasciata
TGTGTGTGTATATGTGTGTGTGTGTGTGTGTGTGTGTGTGTGTGTGTGTGTGTGTGTGTGTGTGTGTGTGTGTGTGTGTAGCTCTTAATATTCAAAGCTTTAAAGAAAGATTTAACAAGTTCCGTAATCAGTTTAAATACAATGTAAAATATGATACTCATAACTCCTTTCCTGATTGAATTCCAAAATGCCTTTTTTTTTATCAGGTTAACATAATTTATAATAAATATATAAAATATACTTTCTCAGAATTTTTTTATGAATAGATTTGTCTTTTCAAATACCATCAGTTATTCAATCAAATGTTTTTTTCAGGTGCATTGAAATGAATATAATGAATGCTTGGGATAACTATTGCATTGTAGATTTTGACGTATTAAAGAGACATCAAATGAGTCTGTCAAAATGTCAACGGAACACCTATATAACTTATCATAGTTAAAGAATACTCGCATTGTTAATCTCATCTCTCAAATACAGCAGAAATGTCTTGCAGTAAGGGTAAGAGGAATAAGAAACCATTTATTTTTTAAATATTAGTACGGAAATTGAAGTGATGTATTGAGTTTTATTTAAAATTTTGAAACTTAAAAATTATCTTAAAATGCAAAAAGAAAAAAAAAAGAAATTGAAAATGTTTTGAATATCAAAAAATTTAATAACTACTTTCATGCATTTTTGCATTTTAATGTATTTTATGAAGTGTCTTCAAATATACTGGAGGTAATTCGATTAATTTTGGAATGATTTTGATATAATATTAATGAAGCTTTCTCACAAAGTCTTTTAATTTATGTAAATTATTTTGCACCTTTTATCAATGAGATTTAACTTTCTCGATAATAATTCTATTTCTAAAATTAATATAAGTATTTTTTATTCGTTGTAGACAAGTAAGGATTCTAAACTGCAGATCTGTTCAAAATAAGACAAGTTATCAGTTAGTTTATATTAGCGAAACACAGTTTAAATTTTTGTTTTTCAAAAAGTGGCATACCTAAACTTTAATACGACACCCTTAGAACAAATTACACAATTAAGAAAAAAATAATTTGACATAATTAGACCATCATAAAAACAGTGTATACCTATATCATAAAAACTGACGAAATTATAAAGAAGAAATACTTCTTTTCCTTTTTTTTAATATTTAAAATAATAGAAATAGTATAAAGATACAAATATGTATAATGCTTGTCTTTGTAACAGCTAAGGTATAGTTTAAAACCTTTTGAACATATTTTTAAATTGAAAGAATTTCTTTTTATTTGAAGTCCTACACTGCCGGGAAGTAACAAAATTTTTTGAGTGATATTTTTCTTGTGAAATAGAGAATTAGTTTATTCCATTATTTATAGATTTTTTCAATTCTACACTCGAAAACTAATATTATATCTGAAAGAATATTATATATACTTATAATAAAGCTCAATGTGTGTGTGCGTGTGTGTGTGTGTGTGTGTGTTGGCGCTCTACAGGCCAGACCGTTGGACCTACAGCTACCAAATTTGGTATATGTATACCTGGGAGGTCGGGAATGTGCACCTCGGAGCCCTTTTTTCGAATTTTTAATTAGAATTTGAATTAATTAAAATTTAAGCGAAATTTCGACGTTTTTCCGCTATAACTTCCGAAAATATTATCGGACAAACATGATTTTAACATCAATTTAAAGATTAAAAAATTAGCTTTCTAATGGTATCAAGGTTTTAATGTATAACTAAAGCCTCTATTTTTAACGAATTTTTAAAGAAATATTTTAACTATGTTTTTTTGATCACGTGACCGGATAAAAGAAAAGAAAACAATGACGGAAGTTCAAATAATAATAACAAAAAAACGATCATCATAAATCAAGTCTAAAGAAATGATACTTTCAGCACGTGACTGGATAAAATAAAAGAAATATAAAAAGTGATACTTTCTAAAAAAATAAATGCAAGGCAAAGGATTCTATAATCGTTTGCAACATCTAAATGATTAATTCAATAAATCTTCTTTATTTACGGTAAACCTGATTGAATTTAGACAGAATATGCATTGAACTCCCGACCTAATGGCATATTTCTATAATCGTTTGCAATATCTGTATCATTAATTTAATAATATTTTTTCGCTTTCTTTCAAAAAACATATTTAATATTTTGGCAACATCACCGAAAAATACATTTTTAATATTTTGGAAGCATAACCGATAATTAAAACTGACTGATTTATAAAATTAAAGAATATTATCAAGAAAACGGGTTCTTTTAGAACTTACCGTCCATCATCTTAAAGAAAATATTAATTTCAGGCCAATAAATGCCCGGAATTACTTCAAGACTAATGAATATGTGATTTAATTGAAAATTTTAGAACGCATTACTCATGGCGAACCAGCTGGTCGCCAAAGGCGGCTAGTAAATAATAAACACTGCACGTCATCAAAACCTGAAACTATTTGTGTCTGTTTTTGAATCTGTGGGATCGCAGGTAGACATAATGACAATTCCATGTGAATGACTTTTAATCTTTTTTTAAAAAATTAACACATTGAATAAGGTAAATAAAATATTCCTATCTATAAAATATTCAATACAATAAAAAATGTTAAACATAGATCTTTAGAATTTCAATATTACTTAAAAAATATTATGCTGTAAATACTGGAATTAAAATTAAATAGAGTTGGCTTACACAATTACATAATTCCAAATAAAAAATAACTGCTTTTGTTAAAAACAAATACATTCATATAATTCGCATGTTTTCAGTATCCTACAATTATATTTTTATGTTTAAGGTATCTAACTATGTTCGAAGGAACAATTTTAAAAAATTATATTTTTAAAAAACAATTTAAAATTATTGTTTTTAGACGTATTGTCAATTGTAATGCAAAATACTTTAAATACAACAGCAGTATTTAAAAATATTATATATTTTGAGAAATAGGAAAATGTGTACTAAATTTTAATAAAATTTAACCTAAATGGTTAACGTTCTACACAAAATTGTAAAGCAGAAATCCTATTTTTCTTTGTACACAAGTTATAGAATATAAAGATGAATGAAATGGACCAAAATCTAAGAAAAATTTTGAGATGCAAAGAAATTATGAGTAAAAATATATAAATATGTGCATTCTTTAAATAAATTCACATCTTAATTTTTCTAAAAATATCTAGAAATTAAAAAGTATTTGAACAATATTGAAAATTTTGGTTCTTTTCATTGCCCATATTATTTAAACCACACATTGAAAATTTTACGTAAATATTTCTATTAGCTTTTGAGATATCATGTTACTGGTGGAGAATTTTTATAAAAATTAAAGTGAAAAATCAAATTGATTATAGGCAAATTGAAAGTAAAAACAAATTTTAGCTGAAAAATATGTGACCCAGGATGATAGGTTAGATTTTCCTTTTCCTAGAAAAGATAAACTGTTTTGGAAAGAAGAAAATCTGAGCTACAAGAAATAACAATAAAAAAATTCTCCAATGTGGTCGATAACCAGAGTTTTTAACGTAGTTGGATACCTTAAGTATAAAAATGTAGAAAAAAATTGTTCTTTTTTACACTTTGATTGAAATTACACAAAAGGGAAAAACATTCGACATTCGAAAATTTTAAAATTCTTACTTGTCAGTCCTAAGTTAGCATGAAAGAAAACGTTGCGGAAAGAATTTCTTTTAGATTATATGTTTTGTTCTTTGAAATTCACATCTAAAACTGCTTATTAATTAATATATTAGTATACATTTTTAATTGTTAACTTATAAAAAATAAAATTATTTTATTAATTATTTAAGAAAAATTAGTTATATGTGTTAGTTATAAATAAATGCTAGTTCTTATTTAATTAATATTACGTATTTTGAATACATTTGCAACATACAGAGCTTAGTGGACCGAAAATAAAACTTCTTTTAAACTTTTTGGGAAATTCATGTATTTTATTCCACATATTTATGTAAAAAGAGTATTTTCTAAAAGAAAGGTATTAAATTTAAAACTCAAAATAATAGCATCAATTTGAAATTAGGGCTTCGATTATGATACAACAGTTGTCAAGTGATCTTCTTTTTCTACACTATTTAAAATCAATCAATGAAAGAAATTTCTTTGTGAGTTTTACACATTAAATAAGTTTTGATAAACAAAGTTTCAAAGCGGAAATTATCAATAAATGCAATTGATTATTTGTTGTAATTGATTTAATGTTTGAAAGAGAAAGAATGCTATTCAATGATATTTTTTTCATTACTGAAAATATTTGGAGAAAAATGACAAATAAATATCAGAAGTAATTAAAAATTAAATTAATCAAGTTTTTCGATATTTTTGATGAATAGTTTTTATTGCATATACTTTTGAAGTCCCAAGTTTTTAAATTGTTTTTAAAAATAAAAGCGAGGATTGTTCCCAAGAGCAAAAATGTATCATTCATGAGCATTCATCATTAAATTCACAATAGAATATTTTTTATTTATTTAAATACTGACGTATAAACCATTAAAATATAAAATATCAGATTGTAAATTCAAGGCTGCATGTTAATTTGACAACAACTTACACAAGATGAAAGAGATTTTAACAACAAAGACTTTTTGGTAATTTACGTTTTTGTATTAGTAAACTTCGAAATCTTAAGGTATAATTGAATAATTATATCATCGTATTTGAAGGACAATTTTTTAAATAATAAAGTGTATTTGTTAGAAATTGTCTAACTATATTTAATATTAAAGTTTTGTATATTTTTTATTTATGCTTATTTGCTTATTTTTTTAGCCCGTCTTCACCAAAATGGCTTTGTGGACAAATTAGAAAGCAATCCTACTGTTATCTGGAATCAGAAAGTACCAAACACTCAATTAGAAAAATTCAAGAAAATCGTTGAAAAGAAATATGGCAAACTCTTTGGTGAGTAAATTAAATCTATTTGAGTGTACATTAAGTAAAAAAGACGTTTCTGCCTTAGTAATCTATAGTTAATAATTATGCAATTTTATTAAATAATTATTTCATACACATTTATGTTGATATTGTAACATTTTAATTGAATGCGCCTTCCATGTTCAGTAAAAATTGTTTTTCATTTACTTAATAATTTAAATACCTGGCGAAGTCAACATGCAGTCTTTTTTTACATAAAATTGAAAAAAATATCGATAAAATATAAAATATCATAATTTCGAAAAATTTCAAATGGAGTATATTCTTTAACAAACTTTATTTCCAAAGATTTATAAAAAGTGGGAAGGCTCACGAATGTCCATTTTGAAAAAAATTAAGAATCATTGGAATTTGAAAGATTAAGAAAAAATAGTACAGATATTGGGTATAAAAAACCTGTTTAATACTCAGAAGATATAAAACAAGTAGTACTAGGAAGTTGTCACAGTATTCAATAAAGTAAATAAATTTATTTTTAAAGTAAAAAGATAATATAAGAAATAAAGTAATACGAGGATATAAAAGAAAGCTAAGAGACGTCATAATTGCTAGATTTTTAAGAGACGTCATAAAAATATCATAATTGCTAAACGCAATCTGATCATTTTGAGTGCTATCAACTGTTCTGGAGCCAAGTTTTAGCTTTCTTCATTTGAATCAGATTTATTCGGAGAAAAATAATAGATATTGAGACTATGTAATATGCCATTACCTATTTACATGAGCATTTCATGCGTCGGATTAAAAATTAAGAAGAAAGAGCCAACCGCTTTAAGAGGGTAATATACTTTCTTTCAATGCATTCGTTTACGAAGAAGGACATGAAGATGAACATCTTTTATATAGACAATATCTGAACCAATTATACTTCTTAAAAAATGTTACTGTTGTGCTGTGACTTATGGCACTTTGTAAGCCCATTGATAGTTATCTCTTAAAAATTACAGAATGATATTTTGATGAATTAGGGCATATTCTCTACAGTTAGAAATATTTTGGACAAAACAAGAAAATTTTATTTCAAACTAATTGCCCTGTACACTATTAAAAAAACTGATAATTTTTTGTTGTAATTGGTCTTTGATAGTTTACATATGAATTTTCGACTAACTCAAATTTCAGGTAAAAGTTAGATTTGTCAAATAATGATAATAATGCAAAAGTTAACAATTTCAGTCGTTTAACATGTTTTCTTCACTTCGTTCATATTCGATTGTGGATGAGATTTTACAAAACTCAGGACATATAGATGTCATCCCAATGGTTTGTACATAGTTTGTCTCGAATAATAAGAACTCGTGGATCTTGATACTTATTTAGACAGATTGGTTGCAATAATCTTTCCTTTTGGCAATTAGATCGCTTTAAAATGTTGAATATGTGGATGAATACAATAACGCGGCGTTTCACATTTCTAATCTTTTCTGTGGCTATCACAAGATAAATATATTATTCTGGATAAATTTCAGCTCCAGTTCAAGAATTACCTTGTCAGTCCCCATTCTCTTTAGTAAACTATTTTACCACATAATTAAATCATTAAAACCAATCATATATACTACTTAAATTCCGAGCTGCATTAAATGAATGAAACACCTCTTTTTATGCAGGTAACCAACTACTTTGTCCTTAATAAAGCTTTTTTTTGCGTTATATACTTAATTCAACTTGAATTATAGACATATAATAATACTTGTAGCATGTTTGCAGGCTGGATATGCCTGCAGTGTAAATTAATCAACTACAAAGCTTTTAAAACTGACAATTTTACTGTTTTCTGAGCAATTTTTCAGTTTTAGGTATTGTATATTTTATGAATAAACTACTTATGAATTCATTTATTGTTTATAATTTTTTTCAGATTCCTACTGGGATTTGCATAAGTGGTCAGTGGAGAACTACACAGATTTCTGGAAAGAAATATGGCACTTTTTTGACGTCATTGCTTCGAAACCTTACGACGAGGTAAATAACATAGAAATCTAATACATGAAGAATATACTTCGTAATAAGCGTCTTAAATTTTAATTTCATTTAGGATTTTTTTACTGTTATTTGGAAGTGCGCTTTTGATATTTCATGTTAAAAATTAAATTTCAAAAACTTTGAATAATTTAGTGTTTATCTTAATTCATTAGCTAGGCAATTCTCTAAAACGTTTTGAGTATTCTTGCTTTAAGAAAGTATTTGGGAAATAATAGCTGTTATAAATTAGGAAAACTATTTTCATATCTCTAAGAAAATCTGTTATTCTATGTTTGTGAAATTGTAGTGATTAACATAACAAAGAAGAAAAAGGATTCTAATATATTTTATCTGACTTTTTCTTTTTATATCCTCAAACATCAGGTAATTTAAATAACATATTAGCGGATTGACAGAATTCTTATGAAAAACATTATCAAGTTTTTGTAGTTTTCATTCGTCAATTTTCCTTGATATCTCGTTTCTGATATTTTCAGTGCTCCAGTACCTCGGAGTTTTGAAATCAAAAAATGTTGAAAGCATGATATTCTCTTTCAAACAAAAGAGAAAGCGTAAGTATTCCACAAAAATAGCAATTACAGCTCACATTCTTAATGGATGGATATGCAGAGAAGGTCAACAAATGTATGTTTGATTTTCTCACTAAACCTAAAGATGAACAATTATTCAAAAAAATACATGCATCTTATTGAAGAAGAGTGAAATTTCTCATGAGTTAGCGGGACTATCGGTGACTTTTTTTGAAAGCAACTCCGAGTGCTTTAATAATGAAAGTGTTAAAAGTAAAGAAATATTCTATTAAACAGAGGTAAATTCAAGAAAATTAATAATTCACCAATCTACCAAACGCAAGAAGGAATTTCGAATGTTACTGTCAATCCACATATGTTTTTGTGTTTTGATTTTTAGTTTTGTTAAATATTCTTATGCTTTTGACTCATTTAATTTATGATTTTTGAATAAATTTTATTACTTTAAATTCATTGTTCTTTATCCAAATTCTCTAACCCAGGTTTCCTATGAAATTCTTACTTCTATTTATGTTTTGTCCAGAAATATCCTCATGAAACGATGATCAAAGACTGCTTCTACTAGAGCGTCTTAGGAATCATCTTACATTTTAGTTATCTTTTTAATCATAACCTTAATTCTTGAAGCCAAATTTTTACTTAATATACACATTTAGGTTTAGGAAATTTTATTCGTTCTCCAGATTTTAATTTAAAAATAGTTTAAATATTTTCTTTTTTAGGTATTGGTAAAAACAGGAAAAGGATTTTTGGATAATGAATGGTTCAGTGGAGCGAGGCTGAACTTTGCTGAAAACTTACTTAGAATCAGAGACAATCGACTAGCTTTAATATGCTTAGGTAATTAAATAATATTCTTTAATTAAAAAATGTGGAGTAACTTCTGTCTAATTTAATGCGAAATAACTTCTGTTTTCTTTAAAGATACTGATGTCTATTTTGAGGTTATTTGAGATAGAAAAACAGCTACAACAATTTAATTATTCAATTGTGGGAAAATATTCTATCATTTTTACATCTTGATAAAATGAATGAGGAATTAGTTGAATCTAATATAGTAAAAATTTAAAAACAAAATTCAAGAACTCAAATAAATGAATATTAAATATGTATACTAAGTGATGGGTTTATTGATTAAGTTATAGCGTTTGATGATTTTACTAAGCTTGAAATAACTATGCAGACGTGGATTTTTTTTTGTTAAGCTTGATATTTAGAAAGTGCGAGAAATGTTGGATAGAATACAAAATCATGTAAAATAAAAACTATAAGGTAGAGAAACAAAATTTTTATAATTTACTTACACCAAAGCTAATAAAATTAATAAATTTAATCGTAATTCTTTGATTACTCTTAATATGTCCAATCATTATTCAAGTGGGTAAGAAATGACTGATTGAATATCAGTTGATACACTTCTTCAAAACCTTCAAATTTCAGACAGTTATCTAATACACACTATATTCTCATAATCTTACATGGAAAAGAAAATTAAATTGCTTAGTTGTGAAAATCATACATTATGTCTACTAAGTGAAATTTCTTCATTCAACTTTTACTTGGCCATACGCAGAGCCATTTATTGGATTCTATGGAATGAAAGCGTGAAATAAAATTTTATGAACCATCCTCAAAGAACCTTCATTATTCCCAATTATTCTTACATATTATTGTAATGCTATATGTTCAAGAATTCTCAAACAATGCGTATATAATATTATGTTAAATGTTACTTTCTACTCATTGAGCATAGTAAGAGATAGTGCAGAATTTGGAGTCTACGAAAAAATGTGTACAAAAAGTGTCCTCTTATTTATTAACATTTCATTATCAATGAAGACAGCAGTATAGAGTAGAAATTAAGTTGTAAATGAATAAAACAGATAATTCAGAAAATATATATCATATTTTATCATAAATTATTCCTCAAAAATTGAAAAATAAATGTAAAAATATATTTTTATAACAAAAATTCTTTCTTCCCATATTTTCCGAAAATAACTTGAAAAAGAATGCAATCATCATGTGAGATGAAAAAAACATTTTCATTCAAAATTATGTGCCGCTGGATATATTTTATAGCTAGTTATTTCTATTTGTACCAATTCTTTGGAGGCATTAACATATAACAGGACAAAAAAAAACACAAGGAAATATTTTAAATATATTTTATTTATCGAGTTGACAAGGAGAACGAACAGAGACACAATTACTCTAATGGAAATTATATTCTTATAAACATTCGACCTGTTATAAAACGTTTGAATGATTGTCAAATACTTTCATGAATTGGAAACTGGTGTATATTTACTGACTTGTTTCCTTCCATATTTGTTGACAAAAAATGTGAAATTCCTATCTAAAGAGGACTTTAGAGTCACTAACATTGAATTAATTAATTTCCTTATATGAGCTTCCCGTTTTGAAATTATTTAGCAACTGTAGTCATGTTTCAGATGACTATTCAGGTATTTGAGTCTTCACTCCAAATCAATGGGAGGCCTTTTATCATCATGGTAGATTTAATATGCACTATTTCCCTCAATTTTGCAAACCTTTAATGATAGCAGGTTTCGAACATGGAAACATTTAATACAGAGTTAAAAATCTTTCTTTTATTTTTCACCACATTTGAACAGTTTCACTAGTAAATATTGCTATTGATTTATTTAAATTTTTATTTAGACCCTGAATGCTCATACGAGAAAAGTTTGATTTATTTGTTATCTACTTCGATCATTGATGACAGTTTTTTTGTAGTGTAAAATGGGTTTCTTGCTTTGTTATGCACATAGTTATTGTTAGCCAAATCAATTATTGAGCCACCAATCTACAATATAACGGTGATTCTGTAGTAGAGTGGGTAAATATTGACGAAAGAATTCAAAGTTAGCACTTAAGTTTGTAGAAAAGTTAATGAAAAATATTCTAAAAGTCATTTAACTTTCAAAATATAATAGTAGCATTTTTTAGGATTGAGAAAATAAAGATACATGGCAATTTAGGTAAATAAAGATAAATTTGGGTAAAAATATCTTAAATATAAATATATTTAAACTTAAATAAACAGAAATAAAATATAAATATAAAGATACATGATCTATTTTTTATTCCTATCTAGGTAAAGAAGAAGCAATACCGTTGAAGCTAAAATATCCTTTTAATCCCTATTTAATTAATATTTTTTAATTAAATATTAATTGTATTTTAACTGAAAAAATATATATATACCTTAATATATAATAAAATACATATACCTTAAATATAAAATATATTTATATTTAAGATATATTTTCCCAAATTTATCGTGTCTTTTTTTTCAGACGAGTTAGGAAATTACGGAACAGTAACTTTTGCTGAGATGTTTGAAGAAGTTAGACGGTATACTGCAGCATTTCGTAAACATGGTTTATCTATAGGAGACAGAGTGACATGTGAGTGCATCATTTCGTAATATTATATTTTAAAAATCAAATCCTTAAAATATTTTATGTATCTGTGTATGTTTATGCTCTCTTAATTATTAACGCATGACTTATTTAAAGAGAACGAATTTAGATTTACAAATAATTTCAGAGTTATGTTAACATTCACTATTTTAATAGATCTTTGATTCCAATCACTGTAACATTAAATATCATACGTGAACTTGTAATATCACTTGAAAATCAAGCACATAAAATAAATACCTGATTAATAAAATTTCCTACTGAAATTTTATAATCTGTGAATGCATTTTCACATTTCTTTTATTTGTCTGCTAGAGTGTCATTTCTTATGGAACAGCTTAAACAAAGAAACTTTAATATTTGTTCAATACTTAACAATTCGTTTAGAAGTTGTCTGTAAAGAGAACGATTATTACCTATTTATTGCTTGTATGCAGAAATTTACTGCAATTGCTTTTTGGTATATACTATGGCTGTATCGTACGGCTGTGTTACCTGTATACCAGAGTTTCCCAAACTTTTTTGTGTCGTAGACCCCTTGCCATGTTTTTCCGTATTGAATAGACCCCTACTTACCTGATATTGATTTCCTTTAAATTTCTGACTGTAGTGAAGTTTACTGTTAAAAACTTAAAGTAAAAACACATGTTAATTTATACATTTATTAATTGAATTTAAGTTTATACTACTCAAAATAAAATTTCGTATCTGTTATGTAAAATCTATGTAACATGAAATAAACATAAAATAAACTAACATAAGCAAAAAGTCAATATTTTTAATGAGAAGGATGAGCCTGATGCTTTAGCTTAATAAGCTTACAGCTTACACAATTTTATAAACATATATAAAA
>JAPMOQ010060534.1:1747983-1765754 GCA_026543055.1 Argiope trifasciata
TGTATTTAAGATGGTAATATAATTTCCTTTTGAAAACTAAATATTTATTTTTTCGCAAAACAAGTAAAAAAATGTAATTAAGGTAGAAAAGATGAAGTGTTTTTCCTCATCTGTTAAAAATAAGTTTACAATTATTAATTCATTTTCATTTTACAAGCTTAAATCTGTGTTTCAGGATAACAAGTGAAGACATTGAACGTTGACTTTGAAAATGTCTGAATTATTTTCTTGCGACACTTCCTTATTGACTACAAGATTTTTTTTTGTCATTTATTCTGATTCATCGAAAGACAGAAATACACACAAAAACTGAATCTCTTTTGAATGTTACATCAGATACAGATGTCGATCATCAGGTGCTTTGAGAAGGCGCTCCAGATGTTGCTGAAGGATTCGTCGCATTGTTCAAAACTAAGGAAAGACACGAAATCAATCACTTTACATGCTTGTTAAGACAGTCGAAATCTATAAATTTATAGGATTGTGAAACAGCTTTACTGTTTCATTCTTTGACTGGCTCCATCTTTAATTCAAAATGTTCCGCTTTTCGAATGGAGCAGGTATGTATTAGGAGATTAATATAATAAAACAGAATTATGCTTTATAGGATTACACATTAGGTCCTTTAGTAGCAAAATCTGTATACAGAACCATGTTAGTAGAAATGACTTTTATACAAGAACAAATACAAAATAATCTTATGGTACTTATAGGATTAAATAGGGAAGAATCAAATTAATTTAATGAATTGAAACTGATTCGAAATTCACTTTTCACCTTCATTTTCCCCTTTCAGTTTCAGTTCTTGCAACTTATTATTACTCTTAACATTAAATACTCTAAAAACAAATATAATGAAAAATTAAATTTGCATAAACCCTTTAAATAAGAGGAAGGAATTTAAGGAAATGAAAACATTTCATTGTGGAGTAATGCAGAGAATCATACATACCAATAAGTTTATAAATGTTTATCGAAAAATAAAAAATTCTTGCCTCCTTCTTCAATACAACTTTTTTCTAAAGACACTGATGTGACTTCAATTAATATCTTATGCATGATTTTGTATCATTTAATAAAATAATTTTGAATTCAAAATTGCTATAGGTTAGTGTTTGTGTGATAGGCTTGCCTTTTTTCTGCTCATTGATAACAGAAGTGTCCTATTTAGCATAAAAGAAACCACTTTATCTTCTAATTAATAAACGTCTTTTTATTATTAATTTGATTTAAAATTCCTTTTACTAATAACATATTATTTTCATCAGAATCTCTTGATGAAGTCAATCACGACTTTAGGCCTTGAGATTTAAAAGCCAAAGTAAAACAGATATCCTTATTTTTTTAAATTTTATTTTATTAGCAAATTTTATGTAGTTTTTGGAATTTACAGGATTATTTTTCTTTTTGAATAAAAATCAATGAACTGTATTACATAAATTTTTTATTGAAGTGAAAGCTTTTTTTCAAATCATATTATAAATTAAGCTTTTTAGTTGTTTTAAAAGTTACAAATGAATAAGATGTCATCTAATTGATTGATCTCAAATTAACAGTCAGGAATATTAATATTCTTCTGGAATGATTTTTGGCAACCCAAAAATAATGTATATATATGCTAAATTCTATTTAATTAATTAGAATTTTAGCTATTGTCTAATGTAAGAGTAGATAATAATCTAAAGTAAAGGGAGAAGGCAAAGAAAGGATATTTCAAGGGGAACTGGAATTTAACCTGCCAAGTTTCTTTCATGATCATGTTTATACAAATTTATCACTACTGCAATGAATACCATGATTTTTTTTTACTTTTGGACACAGTATTTACTTATATAGAAAATTTTAGGGAGACTGAATCTGCCAAGTTGAGAGAAGAATTGCGCTTGCTATAATCTCAAGTTGTACACAATTTTGTAATAATACTATAAAATTTGCAAAAGAAAGCAGTGTAATTACTTTTTACAGTATTAAATAAATGTTAAGCTGGAAACGTTTTTTATATTGCTCAGTATTTTCCATATTACTTTTTACAGATTTTTTACTGGTAATTGCTTTTTACAGAAGTTATACTGCTTAGATATTTTTCAATATCGTAAAATTTGATTTTCTCTTACTAAGCAAATTAAAAAATTCCAATTATTATAAATGTGTGCAAAATTATCTTTTCTTCAATCTTCAAGAATTGCAAGTTTCAAAAAATGGTCTTATCATTTCCTCTCATTCGGTAATACCGACATTTCTTAGATTTTTTTCTTCAAACCAGGTGTTCGAGAAGAATTAGAAATATTACAATATAGGTTGCGAAATCGATTAATTGTTTCTAATCTCTTATAAATCTTTTATATTATATCTTTTCTCGCTTTAAAATCTCATTCTCTCTAAGATATAATAATGGCCAATGAGTTCAATCACACGTCTACTTCACTGATTCACGTCAGATTAAATCCTCAGACATGAATAAGTTTGATCAGGATCATCAAAGATTATTAAAATATACCTGGTATTGTCAGGTTGAAGTACTGATCCTATCATTTCAACATATACTTATCCAAAAAATGAAAAAACTGCAAAGGCTGATTTGAACCCTACAATGCACCCCAATAGGCTCCACTTTTTTATTTCCATTAATAAGTTTCACATAAGTTTTTCAAAGGGCAACGTTGAGCGTTTAGAAATATTCTTTTAACGCTTTTTTATAAATATCTGAAGAACAGGCCCATATATGCAAAACATACTAGAATTAAATTTAAAATTGAAAACCATATTGATATGAATTCAAATTAAATTTGAAATCATATCAATATGGAAGTAGTATGCGTAATTCTATCAAAATGATTTATTTTTGTATTGTCAAAACATATTAGTAAAAAGGTATTCCATTTTTATTGCAGAATTTTAGCAATGTGATTTGCTTCCTTGAGATATTGTTTCATTCATAATATAGATGTTAGACGCATTTTTATTCTGTTTTAAAATATAAAATATTTTAAATGATTTTCCTAAATTATAAGCAGCTATTGAAAAACCGCGCAATAGTTTTTATAAATATGTATAGATATATATATATATAAGTCATAGCTTCTAGGGATAAAATATCTATATAATTCTAAGTTAAATTATTTCGGATTAACTAAGTTTAATGATTTTTTTTTAGTATAATGAAATAGTTGTAGTAGAAGACGATGTTAATACAGTTTTTCAAATATTAATTCATTAACCAAATTTAATTACTTTTCAATACGTTTAACAGAGTTTTAGGTGTTTGTAATGAAAATTAAAATCAACAGGCAGTAGCTTAATAAGATGCTAGGATTTCAGTTTTTTTTCACATGAAGGTAAAGAATGCAAGTTCAGTTCTTGCGAAAATAAATAATATTTTGATACTTCATAATTTTTTTTGAAAATTACTTTTTAAAAAGTAGCAAAAATAAAAATTTTCTTTGTTGGCCAAGGTAGGAATTGAAATAATTTTTTTTTATATTACTTGATTTCTTTTTCGTTTTTCTTTCTGTTTTATTTCTTTTTAATAAATCAAGTGAAATTAACATTACCTTATATCAAACGTAGTAAACCTGAGTAAAAATGGCTTCGTGGACATCTTGGAAAGCAATCCTATTGTTGTATGGGACAAAAAAGTGCCAGATACTGAACTTGAGAAATTTAAGAAAGTAATTGAAAAAAAATATGGTCAGCACTTTAGTAAGTATGTTTATGAGAATATGATTTTACTGTTATTGTGAATTGTCATCATTAAGATTGATTTACAGCAATATTATACTTCTCTTATAGCAATTAAAATTAATTAACCTGTATAATTCAAAATTATTGTTAATGGATAACATTTTATTATATTAAATTTCATTTCGTTGTGTAGTAACATCTGTTTGTATATCTTTACTAATAGTTCAAACTAACTAAAAGCAATGCAATTTCAGTGCAACTTTCCCCATTAGCAAGTTATATTGGATTTGCTATTCATTTCTTCACTAAGCATTTCCATTAATAATTTTTAGCTTTGTATATATTCAATAACGTACCTTGCAAAACAACTGATAATCAAGCGTTTTCACAAGGGCCAAAAAAAACAAAACGAAAATGTGTTTGTTAACCCTTTTTGGAGCCATGATAAATATACTTCTGACCTAATTCATCAACCTTTGTATGAATTCATGTAAATTGGTATAAGTTCTGACAAAGTTTTTCATTCAAACGGAACTTTGGATGCTTCTATTCCTTATAATACAGGAAATACTGCAGCAAGATTTGTTACTTAGTTATTAATTAACCGAATTAATTAATTAATGAAATTAAATTATTCATAATTTAATAAGTTGAATGACTCACTTTTTAAAATAAAATTCCAATCCAAAAACTATTTTATTATATTAAAAATATTCATTGAAACGGTTTTTAAAGAGTTAAACTGAACTATTGTCGCATTGAATTTTCTTTGGAATGTTACATATTTTTCTTCATAATAGTGTCAGTCAAACAGTAAGCACTTACATCTGAAGACAAGAGTCACAATCTTCTGCTCATGAAAGATCTGCTTGAATAAAATGTGTAATTCTAAAAGAAAAAATTTCTCTACTTGATAATTAATTGAGAATTAAGCAATTTTTTATATATTTTAAAAAATTGATCTTATAACAAAAATGTTATGACATTATTTTGTGTCCTAAGGTAATCACAAGGTGCAATTGAAATAGGAAATTACTGGATGTCGTAATAAATGCCATAATTGTGAGCTACGCAAAAAAGATAAATTTATAGCTCATGTATTCAACAAAGATAAATATAACCCCTCCTTTCGTCGAGAAGGTGCTCTAGTTTTTAAAAATCCAAGAGAATGATATAAGTATAATAGGTTTCAAAATCATTAAATTATGTAAAAACACATCAACCTTCATTTTTAATGTCTCTATTTTCAACTAATCATCGGCCAACGAGTTAATGTTATTAAACGATGGTTTTGAAACAACTGTCAATTCAAAAAAATAAAAGATATTTTCAGGATATTTTTCAACAAAGCTAATGTTGCAAATCAAACAATTTTGCTTGGAATTTCAAATCAACAAATGACTTTCTCGACATCGTTAATGCTGTTTTGCCTAACGGTATTCTTCTTTCAGTATCCTTAAAGAGATGGTATAAAGAGTTTACACATTTTGTGGCAATATTACGAAATCATTCCAATACTTTTATTTTTCTTAATAGTTTAATTTGTATATGCAATATGTGGTTATTGTTATTTTTGTTAATTTAAATACAATATCTTCTTTTAAGAACTAATGAATTCAAATTTATTATTATTTTTAAAATCACCTATTAAATATATGTACAACAATGTTTTGGGAAACTAATACTAGTCAGATTTTTTAATATAAATGGTTTGTTTTTAGATTCTTATTGGGATTTCCATAAGTGGTCAGTGGATAATTATACAGACTTCTGGAAAGAAATAGGGCATTTTTTCGACGTAATAGCATCGAAACCATACGATGAGGTAAAATTTGTGTAATATATATTAAGTCAAAACATAACTGATAGTTTAAAAATGACACTGTAGAAAATTGGGCAAACAGACTTATTAAAATTTTAAAAATAATATTTTAATCTTATTGTATAATTTTTCAAAATTTATTACTTTAAATCAGTTACATGAAAATTAAGAATTTCTTTGATTATTTATGACATTAGTATTACCACGAATGTTTAGCTAGGTACACATTGAGGCAATACAAGGAAAGCATTACAAGATTTGTATATATAAATTTTTACTAATGATGAAACTGAATGGCTGTGTTCAAAGTGTATGTCTGTTTTATTCACCTTTTACCTCTGTCTATGTGTAAGTATGTATTTGTGTCTTTATGCAGATTGTTCTAAATCCTGATAATCGAATAGAGAGCTTACAAATTATGCAAATAACAAAAGTGAATAATGGAAATTTAACTTTTGAGTACAGTTTTGAAGTTTAAATTATGTTTAGTGAAAAAAGTATAAACATTTTTGGAGCTTAGGAACTAAATATGAAGATAGGTAATTAATTTTTACATCATCATAAAATTCAAAATGCCTTTTTGATGTTATTTATTTAATGGTTGAGCAATTTTTTTCTGAATTTGGGAAAATTTAAAAAATATATTCTATTCAAAAATTTCATCTAAATTCTTTTTTTTTGTAATAAAATTTGAGTCGCTTGAATCCTTCTTATAAATGTTTTCATCAAAATTCATAATTGTTGCAATAAAACTTGAATCGTCCTTTTTAATTCCAATAAATAATTTCATCAATACTCTTTATTGTTACACTAAATTTTGAGCCATTTGCATCAATATTATTTATTGTTACACTAGCATTTAAACCGTTTTAAATTATTATTCCCCCTGTTCTTTATTGTTACAATAAAATTTGAGCAGTTTTCATCATTTCTTTAAATGTGTAAGCACTGAAGTTTGGCTAATAGAAATTCAAGAAGTGAAAATTTAAAAATTAATTTTAATACCATTTGAATTCTAATTTGTAGCTTCCTTGATTTTTTTATCAAATATTTTGTGCAATCTATTAACTCTAAGATGTCAAGTAATATATCCGATATGCTGAAAATAACATGTCTGATATAAAGAATACTATTTCATTTCTTTATTATATTTTAATCCACATAAAATGCATACATTATAGAGTAAATTTGTATCTAACCACTTAAGATAGAAAACGAATAGACTATTGCGGTGAATTCATAAGATGAGTATGCACTAAAAAGTTAAAAAAATCCGATAACAGATAATGATGTTTTATTTCATAAAACTGCATAGGTAGAAAAACATAGCAGAATCATTTAAGAAAATAACAGTTGCAGAAATCAGCAATATACAAGAAGCTAATTACTAATCCTAACAGCACAAATTAGTACCTCAGAGAGAAATCCAGTGCGACCAATAATACGAAACAATAATTCATTTTATCAAATACTATTAGTCTTACGTGTGTCTCCTCTTATATAAATTTAGTTACAGACTATGGAAGCTTCAAGAAAAAACCCTTATCTTCACTTGTAACAAAGATATTACTACTGCTCATATAGTGTCGAGAGCTTTCGTTTTTGTTTTCAAAGTCACAAAATGGTGGCTACGTTTATCGCTGAAGCAGTGGTTGGAAAGGTGACATTCTTTTAACTCCATCAAAATATTCGTAAAACTCTTTTGGGAGATTGCTTGATCAGGGAAACAAGAGCTTTTCATAAAGAATAAGAAAATGAAGGTACCTTCTAACAATATGCAATTGGAGCTAGAAGCCATGGACATTAGTCCTGTCCCTCAAAACTTTAAAATATATTTATGTACATGCTGGACAAATCAATGACCACGGTGAATAGGGGCACCATGTTTAACCAAGCTACTTTTAGCAAAGAATTTCCAATGAGGGAGAGTTTATAAACGAAAAGACTTTGAAAATTACAAAACCACCAGAGAATAAGAGCTTATACAACTAATTTAAAAAATAAACAAAGTAAAATCATGTAATTAAAAATATGTCATGTAAATGCATGTTTATGCCTAACACTAAATACAGGAAAATTGTTTAATTTACTTTCTTAGACTAATCGAATTTCTTTTCATCGAAAAATCTGTTTTTTCACTGTAAACTAAAATCAATTCAAATTTTCATTTTTTCTTAGGTTTTAGTGAAAACAGGCACTGGATTCTTAGATAACGAATGGTTTAGGGGTGCAAGATTAAATTTTGCAGAAAACCTCATGAGAATAAGAGATGACCGACTGGCCTTGGTATGTGCAGGTAATTATATTTCATATCTTCAAAGAATCGAATATTAATAAACGAACAATTAATTTGTTTATAAAAGGTGAATAAAATTTCAAAAAATACATTTTATTGCGAGAAATGGATAAAGAGTTCTTCCAATTTCATATAAAAAACAGGGTCACAAAATTTTTCGATTGTAACAAAATATAATGTAAACAAAATAGTTATAAATTATTATATGGTTATTTAGGTATATTGTTAAAACGTTTATAAAGTTTTTAAAATAAGCTAATATTCACATAAGCAATCTCATAACCGAATTTTCACATAAGAAGTCTTGATAGTGGAAAATGTCAAGACGGTAGTCTTGACATTCCGATCCTCGCCAAACATTGTCAAACATTTTGACTGTCACACTGTAAATACTATCTGTGTTCCTAATTATCAGTGTATCAATACGTTTAACTAGAGCCGAAAGCATTATATCCTTTATATTGACACTGAGCAAAACTGACACTGGACAAAAATGGCAGATTTGAATTCATAGCACAAAATAATCGCCAAGAAAAAAACATGAAAAAGAACACCTCTGTAACTTTGTTATTTAATATTGAGGTAAACAAACTGATTGTCGGATGTAATTAATATGGTTAATTAATTACTGTCACAACATTTTTCCATACTGGTTATTAATTTTTTTACTACATCGATTTGTTGTAATAAAATTAATCTCTCTACAAAATTTTATGGAATTCTGATTCTAATTTCTAAAAAGGAATGTTTTGGAAAATGACGCTTTCAAAGTTAAATGAATCTTATAAATTTCAAAAAATTATTATTAATGACTAATATTACATGTCTAATAACGAAAAATGTAGCTTTTAAGTAATGATATATCTTATTTTAAAATCATTTTTGAGATTTGAGCTGTTTGAGAGAAAACGGTAATGTCTGTGAGAAAGGATGAAATAGTACTTATAGCTGTTGAATTATCAGGTCAAAAGTCACCTTTTCACATATTTTTTTTACAATGCTACATGGAATAGATATTACTAACTGGTCATTGATATTGAAAGTAACAAACTCCATAGGAAGGTTTAGAATTAAAAGTTGTATGTTATTTATCGGTGAAACAGATTTTTTAAAAAGAGCACTTCCTGTTAGATATTTTTGCAAAACTATTCTTTTAGAGTTCACGTGTCATCAGTGAATGTAATTAAAGAATCAGTTATCCGAATCAGACTCATAGTTCATTATAAGAGAGATTTTTTTTTCATAATTTAACATATTATATCAATGGAATCTATGCCACATAACATATGATATCAATGGAATCAAAATCCCATTTGAATTCATAAATGATTCAAATGTGATTTTTTTCATAATAATAAAGTAGGAGCGAACGACATTTTCATGAAAAATTTCCGTATATTAATAGAAAATATGTATAGATATCTCAGATAAAAGATAACAAGTGATGTTCTGTTTCAGGTGCGTAAATTCGTATTTTGCAATTATTTGTGAACATTTTTTCCAAATCATCATAGAATAGCAGATAATCAGAGATCAGATAAAAAATGGAAATGAAAGAAGCGGGAATTTTTATATATCTGTGAATATTTTTTGTTCGGAAAATTTTGTATTTTTCAAAAAAACCTTTTGGTAATTATATTATGATGGTTTTCAGCTTACTCCTTTTTCATAAGAAATTTTTATGTTTTTATTTAAAAAGTGATAAAATCAGGAACTAAAAGTATTGTTCTACTAAGAATTGACTGACTATATAAAACAAGATAAACACTTGAGTGTAAATTCTGCATAATTGGTTACACGAATGTAACATTATGCCACGGATTAAGAATTTTAGTTTTTCAGGCTACGTTTATCAAAATAACCTGCTTTAAATCTTTTAGCAGCATATTTTAAGTGACATTTAAAGGGGCTAAATAGGCAAATACATAGATAAATGAAGCTGATTTAGAAAATTGCAATCCAGTTTTTAGCAGTAGAGCGTCAGATTTGCAATTTCATTGCATTATAGCGTGCAATGTAGATTTTCACAGTTTTTCAATGCAAAAATGATTTTTATTATCAGTACAGCAGCAGAGTTCACATAATAAGCCAACTTCAAATAAATCATGCAAAAACTTATCATTACTCACTCCAACGTCTAAAAACTGCTTTTATGACTAGCTTGAAAATCATTTTCTTCCTCTAATTTCTATGCGGTTTTGAATAAAATATGTGTTTCAACATCTGCCATCAAGACTGGTTTACTGAATTCTAATTATGCTTAGCTGTTGGTATAAATTAAGTTCCCAAGGACTATGCTACATTTCTGTCATTTCTGTTTCACTTAGCAAAGCGCTATCACGGATCTTTTTCTACCAGACGTAATAAAGTCAGTGAAACAAATATAACCACAGTCTTGCCTTCATTTGGATGGCAATACATGAGTCTTGAAATAAGAAGTATAATATTTTATTTGTGAGCTTCTAGTTTCCGTAGGGAAATTATCTAATTCCCCTATAATAAATAAATAAAAGACTGATTATCAATAAAAAATCAATTCCGGTGATGAATATTATCCTTGAATTGATTATGTTTATCAATTGATAGTTTATTAGATTGATTCGATTGGCAAAAGTTTAGATGTAGATAGAACTATTGATGTGTATAATTGCAAAATCAAACAATCCTCTATATAATTTTAATTTTAAGGTAGAATAGATGAAGTTTTTTTTCCCATCTGTTAAAAATTATTTTACAATTATTAATTCATTTTCATTTTACAAGTTTAAATCTGTGTTTCAGGATTACAAATGAAGACATGGAACGTTGACTTTGAAAATATCTAAATTATTTTCTTGCGACTCTTCCTTATTGACTACAAGATTTTTTATCATTTATTCTGATTCATCGAAAGACAGAGATACACACAAAAACTGAAAATCCTTTGAATGTTACATCAGATGCAGATGTCGATCATCATGTGTTTTGAGAAGGTGATCCAGATGTTGCTGAATTGATTATCAGTTAATAATCAATTCTGGCGATAAATATCAGCATTGAATGGATTATGTTTATTAATTGATAGTTTATTTGATTTATTCGATTCGCAAAAGTTTAGACGTAGATAGAACTGTTGATGTGTATAATTGCAAACTCAAACAATCCTCCATATAATTTTAAGCCTGTGTAGAATTTTGATTACAATGTTTTCTATTTCAGACGAGAAAGGAAATGAAGATTCTGTGACATTCGCTGAAATGTTCGAAGAAGTTAGGAAATACGCTGCAGCATTTCGCAAACATGGTTTGACAATTGGAGACAGAGTCGCCTGTAAGCATAATTACTTTCAAAATAATTACTGTGTCCATATTTACAAATGCAATAGTGCCAAGTATGGGTACAGTTAAAAATGGAATTAGTATTTCAGTAAATACAAAGTAAGCAAAGGATGCATTCAAAGATTCTTTAAAAGAATTAATTATCATTTTGCTGTGATAAATTATGAGATTTATTTATTTATATATATTGACCCATTTCTTTTATAGATGATACCGACCCAGAGCATGTATGGTTCAAAATGGTTCCCCAATAAATGAAATTTTTTTATTATACATAAATAAAAAATGATTCAAATTATCCATAAGTAATATCAATCATACTTAAACATATATAAATTGCCCAATAATATTGAAACCCATATAATAATTGTAATATGTTTGAAAGAAAACAGCTTATACTCTCAGTTTGAAAAAGTTTTAAATAAAGTAAAGAATTATTTTTATGCTGTTTGAACTGCGAAGCAGATATTGAAAAAAAAATTGACATTCACAATATATACAGCCCTCCTTATTCTATTAGTAAAATATTCATGAGAAACTTATTTGAAAAATATCAACTCTATTGTGGCTAAAATTGTTCGTGTTATAATGCTTTAAATATCATTGTTTGAGACGTTTTTAGATAATTTAAATAGCTGCTTAATTAAAAGTCTACTAATCAATGGGCAACTCCTTTCAGTTGTTATTACTAATTGACTTAGGTTTCCTTAATCTTTCATCTTAAGTTATTGAATGTTAAAAACTTTTATTTTTAAAGGTTTAATATTGAATTGTATATTATTAGAACTAATAGGACCTATATAATGTATAAAACTTTGATTAAAACTTTTTTAAGCGATGCATTTATTAATTCACTCAATACCATATATCTCGTGGCGACATTTAAAGTATAATCCATACTTATCATGAATAGTCGATTAACTAACTATTCAAATAAGATTTGTAAGTAAAACGTTTGAAATAATATATTAAAGCCAAAAAATCATAATGACACAGCATAAACAAATATATAATAAAGTATGTGTCTATTTCGGATGAGGATATAATATTATATTGAAATTTGGTTAAAACATTGAGCATTGGACTTAAATAATGATTAGAAATATTCATAAAATTCATATAGGCAAATAAAATTTAGTGACTGACGAAGAGAAATCTGCTTTAAAATAAAAAAAAAAATCTATTCAATATTATATAAAGTAATTACAAGCAATTTTAAAGTATTTGCTCTTATTTATCCTCTAGCATAAAAATTCGTCGTTATTTTAATCTTTTCATTATATCCGTTCTCTTTGGTCATTTCAATTTTGAATTTCCAAATCAGAAATCAAAATCTGATGTATTTCTTCATCATTTAAGAAGGGTATAGTAACCCCTTTTTTATTCTTTCAGGCATAATGACGAATAGGAAAGAAGCCATTTTTGCCATGTTAGCAACGACAAGCATAGGAGCAATTTGGAGTGGCCCTCTTCCTTTTCATGGTTCCAGAGTAAGTATTTCCTTCATAAATTATTCTATAACCATTAAGTTAAAATAATAGAAATTCGCCACTTTGATGATAGTTTAAATCCTTTTTTAAAAAAATGCAATCTTTTTATATATGTTCTTTAACTGCATAGTATCTGTAAAAAAATTAAACGACAAATTGCTTAGTCAATAAATTTTTTTTGTTACTATGCTTAGTCAGTTTAAAAATTTTTATAATACTAAATTTATTTCTATCATCAACTGCAAATTCGAATTCAGCTCGTAAAAACAAACCTCCATTTTATTTTTGCACTGAACATTAAAAAGTAAGACTTCTTTTTTTTTAATGCGTTTAAACTACAATGCTTCAATGATTCAATGATTGATTTAAATTTTTATATTTACAAGTAATTTATATCTACACTGGATTAACAATTTTTAATTTATAATCAAATTTTTTATTGGTAAAAACTTTTGTAATTATTTAAATAATAACCCTTTAAAAACAAATAAAGTATATAATCCTTATTTTTATTTTCAAAAAATAATAAAAATTAAATACCAGTCATATAATATCTCAATTACTAAAAAGGAATTTTTTATAGGCCATATCAAATCTGGTAAAATTTGTGGATCCAAAGATGATCATTGCTTTAGATTACTTCCAAGACGAAGGCGAAGAATACGACCAGTTTGATAAAATCGTTGCAGCAGCACAAAGTTAGTAGGCATTTTTTAAATTTAAAGTTCAACTTAGATTCTTATTTGTTTTGATACATTTCTTACAATATGCGTTAGTGTATTAGTATGGCAGAAGTATGGGCTTAAAGTATGCAAAAAAATATGTTCTACTGGGAAAACTATTCTTGATAATAAATACATTGCGGTTGCACTGCAGAAAAATTTCGTTAAATTTAAATTCAACCGAAATAATATCAAAGGTTTTAAATATTTTGCAACTGATTCGCTTTGTATGAAGTTGCTTTTTTCTTGAAACAAAATTTTCAGTTTAAATACTATCCCATTGTAAAATTTTCTGAATTGCTCTTAGATTCATCAAGATCTTCAAATTATATCAATTAATTAACTTAGGAAAACAAATGCGTATACAGGATGATTATAAAAAAAAACTATCCCGGTATATGAAATTGCAACTTTAGTGCCATTCACAGGATCGGAATTAAATTTTAATTCAAAATATTTGAGGTAAGAGCTAGATAATCATCTATATCTATATCTATACTTATAATAAAGCTCAATGTGTGTGTGTGTGTGTGTGCTGGCTCTCTACAGGCCAGACCGTTGGACCTACAGCTACCAAATTTGGTACATGTATACCTTGGAGGTTGGGAATGTGCACCTTGGAGCCCTTTTTTTGAATTTTTAATTAGAATTTGAATTAATTAAAATTTAAGCGAAATTTCGACGTTTTTCCGCTATAACTTCCGAAAATATTATTGCACAAACATGATTTGAACATCAATTTAAAGAAAAAAAATTAGCTTTTTAATGGTATCAGTGTTTTAATGTATAACTCAAGCTTCTATTTTTAACGAATTTTTAAAGAAATATTTTAACCATGTTTTTTTCAGCACGTGACTGGATAAAATAAAATAAAAAAATGCCGGAAGTTCAAATGAAAAACAACTATCATCGGAATTCAAATCTAAAGAAATATTCAGCACGTGACTGGATAAAATAACATAAATATAAAATGTGATATCTTCTATAAAAATAAATGCAAGGCAAAGGATTCTAAGAAATCGTTTGCAATATTTATATCATTAATTACATAAATTATATTTATTTAAAGTAAACCTGATTGAATTTAGACAGGATATGCACTGAAATCCCGACTTAATGGCATATTTCTATAGTCGTTTGCAATATCTGTATCATTAATTCAATAATTTTTTCCCTTTTTCGCTTTCTTTAAAAAACATATTTAACATTTTGGCAATATCACCGAAAAAAACATTTTTAATATTTTGGAAGCATAATCCATAAATTATTAGAGCATTAAACTCAAAAAGTTTTTCCGAATAAAGTTACCGACTCTTTAACTACTAATAACTTAATCTTTTAACTTAAACTATTTCTTAAATTTTGACTAAAAAATATATGATTTAATTGAAAATTTTAGAACGCATTACTCATGGCGAACCAGCTGGTCGCCAAAGGCTGCTAGTATGAAATATAACAGTCCAGCTTTAATAATTATGATTAAAGCGATATAATAAAGCAAATTACAAAATATTAAAATTGAAACAATAGTTTTTTTTCTTGGAATGTGTTCTCTAGAGCAAATACAATAAATAGCGTTGGAACGATACCTCAGTACAAAAATTAACAGCCCTTGAAAGGTTAAGAAGGAAAAATAAAACAACTGGGGCGTACCTAAAAGACACGTAAAATTCAACAGTTTGATACATGCCGTGGCTCTAGATACCATCATGAATGAAGTCATCGTGATTGAAGTAGGGCAAGTAGAAAATTTGCGAGTCAAGCTTATTTTCCCTTTCAGTGTTTGCTGTTATTTACATTTCAATAAGAAAAAAAAAAAACACTTTGGTATTGCCATTTGAAAATTTAGAAATTTAGTCACTGTCACTGTTAGAGCTTAACTCTTGTTTTTGACACGATTCTTGAACGATACCTCAAGATATTTTGAACCAAAATTTCATTCCGTTCCTATGAACAGTATGATAGCTACGATATCTTACAACAAGATCGATTTTTTATAATCACTCTATGTGATGTTTTGTGTGTTGCGTTATCTTTATGATTGAGATTTGGAATTACTGCTGCGAAAGCAATGTAGAAAAGTACCTACGATCGAACTTATAAAAGAGACTCTGATTAAATATTGTAGTAATACGGATGCGCAGGTTTTCATGAAGAACAGGTAAAAATAATTTCTTTTATTTAGATCAGACAAAGTGTTGTAATTTGTTTAATTATATTTGCCAGTAATAAATACAAAATGTAAGAAGAGAGCACAGAGTCTCATTGGAGATCACATGCGAGGTTTTTTAAACAATCAGAACTTTTATTTTTATTATATTCTTCAAAAAGTTAATAGCATAACAATTTTAACAATCAATTTGATTATACAATTGAAAATGCATGATAGATTTTTTTAAACAATTTTTGTGAAATTTCTGATGATTTCAAAGAAATGTGAAAAATGCTTTGACCCTATATTATCTTGCTATAATCTGATCTATATAGTATATTAATACAGTGACTAGTGGAATATTTGTAATTTTGAAAAGTGTTTTTTTTATAGTGATGAAAATTTTTGAGTTTTTTAAAATAGTTTGTGTAAGAAAAAATAAATTATTTATATAATAAACAAATAAATAATCTTATTATCTGAATCATTCAGGTTTTTTTATTGTTTATAAATTAAATTTTTTTAAAAATAAATGTAATAGAGAAGACAAACATTCGGTTTTATTTCAATTTATTTTTATGATATTTGCAGGTGCTCCGAATGCTACTAAGGTAATTGTATTGGCCACAAAACCACGGACAGTATCTTTTTTGTCTGAAATACCTAAAAGGTAATTTTCCTGCTTTAATAACTAAATGAAATGTTTCATGCAAAAAATTATTTATCTAAACAAAAATTAGAAATTATATATTTTTTTCTCAATTACATGAGATAATGTATCACATTGCAATGTATTTTTTGTATTATATGTTGTCGTTATAAATAATTCAACAGCCATGCATCAGAAGGGTATGCATCTTTGAAAAAGTTAAATACATTTATTAGACTCATGCCCATAAATTAAGGATAATGCAAGTTCAGGAAAATAAACAGTCGTTTGTAATATTTATTAAACAAACTGTCAAGAGCAAAGATGCTATATGTTTGATATCATTGAAAAAAATTGCTAATTTCTGCTCCCTGAAGAACTTTAGAAAAACTCTATTTACAAAAATCAGTAATTATATGGTTGATATGAGGATTGATACATACTATGCCTCCTAGACGATGAAATGCAGTTCATACAGCGAATAGACATGCTGAGATCAAATTATTGGTCTGATCTTGGAGAATATTACACCATTCATAAAGCAATTCTCTCTGATGTAGACATTTAGGAGTTGGTTGAAGGGCTGTAACTCGTTGGCCAAGCATGTAAGCATATGCTCTATTTAATGCAAGTCCGTTGAGAATGCTGGTCAATCCATATGGATAATATCCTCCGATCGAAGGCATTCGCACAATGTTTGCTCGGTGAAGATGATCATTGTCATCCGTAAACACGAATTCTGCTAACACAGCATCCCTAAGTAAACGTACATTTGTCCCAGAATGACGTCTGGATAGATTTGGTCTTTCATAGTTCCAATTTGAACATGCAGATCGATTTTGGAACCCAGAATAATTCCTCCCCAAGTGAGCAATTCTGCGCCACCTTAACGGTGTTATTCAATGTTCTGGTGGTAACGAGTACCTGGCGCTCTCCTAATGAAATTTCAGATAAAATCAGATTGCAAACTAAACTTGGAGTCGTCGGAAAACGTCCACAAACCCACTGTTGTGCTGTCCACAATGCATGCTCTCTACTCTAAACAGTAGGCTACACAGCAGTTGCATTACGCTAAACACATCTGACATGCCTACGAGCATAAAGATCAATTTGCCCTAAGTGTCTGTACACGGTTTGCCTTGAAATTATCGTACCAGTGGCTGAAGAGAGCTGATGAGCAAGGTCTGATGCTGTATTCCGCCTTTTTCTTTTGGCAGCACCTGCTAATTTGGCGTTGCAACTAGGGGGCTACTTGTGCTGTAACATCTACTCATATTACCATAATCTTGAAATCGTTGCCAAAGCCTTTAGATGGTCTTATGGACGATTCCAATTTCCTCTGATACTTCCAACTGGCCGATAATACTACCAGATAAAAAATCATCCAAACGCTTCCTTTGTGCAATAACTATATGTATATTGTTCTGAAAGGCTTATAAAGCGCTTGCGAACAATTTTACTTTTTGCCTGCATTCCTTATACAACACTTATACTCTCGACATTGGGGCACACTATCAGTGTCATCTGGTAGCTGCCTGAAATTTGCACATGATTTTTGAAGATATGTACAGTCACTTTACGAGTGATATATATATGTATATATATATATATATATATATATATATGTGTGTATATATATATA
>JAPMOQ010060534.1:1765854-1780835 GCA_026543055.1 Argiope trifasciata
TATATATATATATATACATATATATATATATATATATATATATATATATATATATATATATATATATATATATATATATATATATATGTATATGTATATATATATTTATATTTATATATATATTAGTGTTCGATTTCCACGTGACATTGGATTATTCTTAATTTATGGATATGAGTGTATTTTCTAGAATTCATAAAGACCAGTAAATAGTATATGTCTTTTGTAATAGCTCAAACATATAAATAAATAAATTTCTTTTCTTTAATCTCTTAGAATACAGAGGGAAACAACACTGCTCAAAATAAAAGTTTTTTTTTATTAAATACAAAAAAATATTGTAAAATTAGCTTTTAAAATTACATTGAAGCAAAGAATGTTCTTTTCTTTAAAGAAATTGGAAGGCGATTTATTGGAGAGTCAGAGAAGTATCTAGGTGTATTATTGAAATTTTAATCTTTGAAATTGAAGCAATTATTCGGTTCCGTTTATCTGAAAATAGCTCTTTAGCTTAGAGATCTAGAGTTCAAGGAATGTTTTGCAAGATATCAGCACATTTTATACACATGTCTGAAATCAATGCAGTAAGAAAAAAATGGAAAATGGAAGATTTGTTCATGTATAATTCTTCGCATCCATACAGCTGAATAAATAGAAAATTATTCTTTATCAAATATTTATCATCAAAGACAGATTTGTTATTTTAACCACGAAAATAATTATTCCAAAATGACTATTTCGTTTTCTCTTGGTTTGAGCCTAGGGCTAAAAATTCCTAACACTCACTCATTCTTCTGAAATATATCCTAGATTCCATCGCCTAAATCGACACAGAGCAGAGAACTCTCTCTCAGAATCACGGAGGGAATAAATTACAGAAGAAACTTTACACATTTGTTTTACATACAAACAAATATCAATGCTAAATTTAAATTTCTTTCCTAATTTAATTTTTCATTTGTCAGTTCTAAAATATTTAATAAAATTCGCCTAGTAACATTTTTATCTATCTTGACTCTTTGGAAAATTTAGAAATTAAATCTCCACTACTTTATTAAATTTTATAAAATTAAAATTTTAATAACTTAGAATATCTAACATTTTATAAGTATAAAAAATTCTGAAATGATGAAATAACGTTAAAAATAGTATTAATTCAAATAGCAATTATATTTCTAAATCGATTTTTCAACATCTTGGCAATTAAAATAAAAAATACAATTTTATTACTCTATAATAACTTAGAGTATTAAAATGAGATGAATAATAAGTGAATTTTCGTATAAAGTATTTGTAGAGGTGATTGTATGTTTTATCTAACTTTTTGAACTATATCAATAGTTGAAAGTGAAAATTATTGAGAAACATGAAAATATTTAAGTGGTTATTGAATATGTGTTTATAAGAGATCGGTCATATTTTGAATTTAATGATAGCTTCGAAATTCTTCAAGTATATATATAAGCCCGTCATAAATACATATTTTAAATAACCAAAATTTTTACTGAATATTTCTGAGTTCTTATTATGAGTCAAAGGAGTCTCAACTCGAATTTCTCATACACATTATACGCTCATTTTATGTACATATTATTATCATGCAATGAGAAACTGAGTTTACATTTGAACTTCTTCCCCAAGATGTATTTGAATATAAAATTTTACATATATTTGAAATTCTATTTTTATGTCAAAATTCTATACCAAAGTTCATTTTTAAAATTATTTTACATTCAAAGAACAGAATAAATAAACAATGAGATGGGTTCGAAATTAGACTTGGAAACGCTATACGCAGTTAAATAATTGAGATATGATGTTGACCTTCACTTGCATACATTAAGAGATTTCTCTAAGAGAAATTTATCCGAATTCTGGTATAAATCTACAATTTTAGTGTTCTGATCATTAAAATAATTGTATTATTCCATTTTTCAGCTATTATATTTACAAACAAGAAGATATATTTATAGGCTGTGGGGTGGTCTCTACAAAGCTTTCTTCCACACTCTCTAATAAATGTGTTATACCAGACTATGCTGTGCATGATATTAGCATACACTAGGTGTGAAATATTAAACTTAATCTTTCTCCACAACATTTTTCCACTCTCTCCAATAAACATGTTAGACCAGAAAATACCATGTATGATATTAGTATACAATAGATATGAAATATTAACTTTGGCTTAAATTTAGCACTTTTACAGAATATATCGTACCATTTTCAGTGAATTATTTGGTGAGTAACCTTGACATGCAGTTAATAACATCAGGCAATCAAATATTTATTTTAAATGCGTTTTTTCCAAACGATTGAAATAAAATTTGCTTAAAAGCTACACCTTGTAACCCAAAATATCCTCTAGTAAATTCAGTATATTTAACTTATTGTGTTCTTGAGCTGTCGTGTTTGTATGTTTCTGAAAGTACATACCGACAGACATTAAGTAGGTTGTTGGATTCGACTGAAAATTTATTGGAGGCCCACAAAATTGTGTTAAATCTATGTTTATCCATCTAAATCTCACAATTTTGTGGTTATCGTTTTAACTTATGTTTGAACAGCGGGACAGACAGACTCTCTCAGAATGGATTTTAATCAAAATTTGATTCAAAACTAAAAATTTGCTGTAAAGAACGTATATCAGATTTCAGCCATCTAGCTCAAAAAGATATTTTAGTTATCTTTGTCACATACAGATGGACATTTTCAAAAAGTGAATTTTTTGAACTCACTGATGTCTCAAAGTGGGGATTCATCAAAATTTCGAATTCGAATTTTTTGACAGTTACAATACTTTCTCTAAACTGTGTATATGGAAAATTAAAATTGTTTTTTTAAATTGCTAAGATTCATAAATAAATAGAGGTATACATGTATCAAGTCCATATATTTTCATTTTCAAAAACTCCTTTTGAATTCATATGTATGAGAAAATAAAGAGACATATGTCAAAAAAGGAGCTGTATAATTTAAAAATTTAGGAAATTATTTCATTATGTAGTACAAAATGCAAGTCAAATTTTTATTTTTATTTTCAGTGGGAAAAAGTAATTTTGCATTTAAGAAGTATCAAAAGAAAATATTCCAAAGAATAAAAAATGTATATTTTTTATTTAGATACATAAATATATTTTTATTATTTCGCATGAAATTCGATTTAAAACATACACTCTATTTTTACAGCATGTTATTAGAGGACTTTCTACAAAGTGGGCGTTTACCAGATGGTAAATTACCGGAGCTAGTGTTCGAGCAGTTGCCATTCGATCATCCTATCGCTATTAACTTCACATCAGGCACAACCGGACTTCCAAAAGGAGTTCTTCATTCGGCTGGGGCAAGTATATTTTACGAGTCGTAAAATTTTGTTTCAAAATCATTCGATCATTTTAAAGCTTTTTCAGCTACATTCGACTTTTGGAAAAGAGACTTAAGTAAAATTAGTTCAATATATATAAATCATATCACCAACAGAGCATCACTATTAGATGGAAATTTGACAAAATCGATTTGTGATTAATAACAGAACCAATTAGAGTAGAAATGGAATTCTTATCTTAAAAATATAATGTCAAAAAAATGGAATTCTGTTCTCTTTCGTGTGTTTTTAACAAAGTAATAGTGGAATATGTTTGGAAATGGGTAGCAATTAGTACTAATTTCAATAATAATAATAATTAAAAACTAGTGAGAAATGTAAAAATATCATAAAATAGATAATATAAAATTATCATAAGAATATACTGCTAATTTCACTGAAAACATTGTTATTTTCATTTCTAGACTTTTATAGCTATACTCAGAGATTTTGGACTGCATCTGAATTTAAGGAATGGAGACACAGTCTACACCTATTGCCCTGTAAGTTGAAGATAAATTTGCTAAAAGATTTTTCCTTTGATATAATTCAATAATTTTGTTATTAAACTGTCACTATTGTAATTTGTTATTCGATGCAAAAAATCTTATAAAAATATACTCTTGATTTAATAATACCCTCTATTATTTTTCTCGTATCTCGACAAATGGTCTACTTTTTCGCCCATATTGAGATTGGCTAGTAAATTTTTTTTAATAAAATTTACATTTAAAATGTTAATGAAAATTTAACACTCACTTTCAGTTTTATGAAATTTTTGAACTGCAATTTTAAATATAAAATTATAAAATGATGTATAAGGAATAAATTTTCTGCAATAAAAAATATATGATTCTTTTTTCAAAACTACACTGATATATTTTGATACTTTGGATTTTTTTATGATTATTTAATTGTTATAATTAATCTTATCAATACATTTACAGGTTTTAGGTAGTTGAAAAAATTATCAATTACCTTATCGATGAATTTACAGATCCTTAATTATGTAAAAAAAATACGGTCAATTATCTTATAAATGAATCTACATATCTTTAATTAGTCAGAAAAAATAATAATGTTATCTTATCAATGAATTCACTGGTATTTAGTTACTTGATTAAAAAACAAATTTACAATCAGTTATCTCATCAAGGAATTTACAGTTATTTAGTTAATTGAAAAAAAATCACTATAAATTATCTTATTAATAATATTATCAATCTTTAATTAGTTGGAAAAAATTTTACAATTTAATATCTTATCAATGAAGTTTCAGGTCTTTAGTTAGTTTTAAAAGAATAAATACTAAATTATAAACCGAAAAATCATCTTAACAAATAATTTAACTGTTTTCTCAAAGGTTGGCTGGAGTGTATGGGACAACCCTATTCCGAGCCTTGCTTTGGGAGTCAAACTCTTCCTATTTGACGGCAGTGCCGAATACAAAAAGAAAGGCCTCACACTTTGGGATTGCATGTCCAAATACAAAGTAACATACGCATGCTTGACACCTGCCTGTCTGGATAACTTAGAAAATGCTGGGATAGAACCTGGTAAATAAACTTCTGAATTTCATGTTGGAAGCAAATGCACAATTTTATTATTCAAAAATTTCCTTTGTGAAATTTTCTCTTTCCAGTTTCCATTTGATTTTACTTTTTAAAAAAACTATCTAATTGGTTGTTTGTATCTGTAATTACTTTATGATCTCTCATATACTTTTTTTCTATATCTTACGAATGATTGACCAAATTTTTCCTTTTCATGCTCTTTTTGTTTCCATTCGCTTGTTATTTTAGAAGTCTTCAAAAATGCAACATCCCATCATGGACAGCGCAGTGGGCGACCACCTGCACTTAACGACCGAGACCGCCTACGTCTGTGTAGAATGGTCAATGTTAATAGACACGCAACACTTCGCCAAATAACTGCAGGAGTCAATGTGGGATGTACGAGGGACGTGTCCGATAGGACTGTGCGGCGAAATTTGTCTTCCTTGGGCTATGACAGCAGAAGACCGACTCGAGTGCCTTTACTGACAGCACGACATCGCCTGCAGCGACTCTCCTGGGCTCGTGAGCATATCGAATGGTCCCTAGACCAGTGGAAAACCGTGGCGTGGTCAGATGAGTCACGATTTCAGTTGTTACGAACTGATGGTAGAGTTCGAGTGTGGCGCAGACCCCGCGAAGTCATGGGCCCAAACTGTCAGCAAGGCACTGTTCAAGCTTGTGGTGGCTGCATAATAGTGTGGGCTGTTTTTACATGGCATGGACTCGGTCCTCTGTTGCAACTGAACCGATCATTGACTGGAAATGGTTATGTTCAGCTGCTTGCAGATCACTTGCAGCCATTCATGGACTTCACGTACCCCCACAACGATGAGATTTTTATGAATGACAATGCGCCATGCCACCGGGCCAGAACCGTTCGCGATTGGTTTGAAGAACATTCCGGACAATTCCAGCACATGATCTGGCCACCTAGATCGCCCGATATGAATCCCATCGAGCATTTATGGGACATCATCGAAAGGTGTGTTCGTGCCCAAATTCCTGCACCATCCACACTTTCACAATTATGGACGTCTATACAGACAGCATGGCTCAATATTCCTGCAGAGGACTTCCAACGACTTGTGGACTCCATGACACGTCGAGTTGTTGCATTTCGCCGGGCAAAAGGAGGACCGACACGATATTAACAGTCATCCCATGACTTTTGTCACTTCAGTGTGTATGTATATATATATATATATATTTACACTACATTCCCAAATATCCAGATTAATGAGCCAGAAAGGCTCGCCGAATAACAAAAAAATCGGATGGGCTGAAGTTCTACGGATTTCTCACCAGTACCAGAATACAAAGGTTTTATCCAAAGTTCAATGTTACAATGCATGTTTTCTATCATTTTAATGAGTACTAAGAGTCCATTTGTCTCAAAGTGAACGCAGTCACGGCACAGTTAATCATATATATAGTTGTCGGTAATGTGTTGAATCAGAATATTAATCTGTACTGGTAGTTTGTATATATTTATACTCCTCACAACACGTTTCTAGAATTTATTGGTGAAAACATAAGTTAAAGGATATAAACTGCTCATTTTTAACATAAATTATGTAATGCTCAACTTAAATGCAGGAAACATAACAAAATATTAAACCGTAAGTCTAAATCTTAAGAAAACTGCCCCCAACTGATTTTATTTTTCGCTGAAAAATGATTATACAAATATTAAAAGATAACCCTAAGGTAAAAATAAAACCTTATAGTTTTTAGATTTATTAAAAAGTCTTTAATATATGACCTAATAAATGCCTGGTTTTCCTCATTTCATTATGATAGCCGTAAGCTGGATAATCGGGAGTGAATTGGATATAAAAATGCTATTACTAAATAATTATAACGAAATTGATGGCAAATTTATTTCAGCTAGAGATTTATTTTGAAAAAAGGGTTCTCCTTTTATGCTAGTTAATTTAAATAAATATGCATTTAAATTAAAGTAATAACTGCCTAATATGCTGAATTTAAGATCTATTCAATTGGAATTTATGATTTTTAATTTCCATTTAGAATTAATAAAATTCCTCCTCATATTATTTGAATATATATACTTTAATTATTCTGTTTTCTTAATTCTTATCCTTTTACAGAACCCGGAATGAATTTTGATAGTTTGAAAATTATTGCACTTGGAGCCAGTCCATCAAAAATCAGGAATTTTGATTTTCTGTATAAGAAAGTGAACAAAAATTTGTTCGTTTCTAGTATTTATGGTAAGTAAAATCATCTAAGTTTAATGCTCAAATTCATATTTCATCTCATGTTTTATCATCAATGACTGATAAATTAGTTATAGAACTGTTTAAATTTTACAAAGCTATGATTCTAATAATTACATCAAATTTTGTTTATTAAATTATATATATTTCTGTCTATATATTCGATATTATAAACAAAAATAGCAGTTTATTCCTTTAATCATTTCTCTTCCTTTTATTGTTTATTATTTGTACTTTTTTCTTTAATGATTTTTCTACATTTTAAATTTTAAAGAAAAAAACAGCCCCTCAACTTTTGAATATTTTGATGAGCATTATATTCACTGCATATATTCTTTTTTGTATTTGAATCTCACATACGCTTAACTTTCTCTTTCACACACACACATTCTATGTATCAAAAATACACACACATGCACACTCTCTCTCACATACACTTTATACACACTCACTCTCACACATACATATTCACGCTTAAACACACACACTCTCTCTCTCATTTTCTCACACACTCTCACTCTTTACCATACACACTCATTCACTCTAGCACAGACACATTTCTCACGTTTCACAGGGTTTAACAGCTGCAACTTAATAGTCTTAAATATTTGTTCAATAATATCTTTAGTTTTAGTTTTAGTTCTAATTTCCTTTTTAAAATAGAGAAACCCTGAATTTGAAATGATTTTTACAAATTAAATCCTTTTTCAACTAATGTTATTTAAATTTTTAAATGGCGATGTATTTAGAATTTTTCACATCTTTTTAATTCTGGTGATTTTAATTTTCACAGCTGGCACTCATTATTAATAATATTTTGAAATACTTTAACTTCATATTTATTGAAGTAATCGACCGATTATTATTTTCAGGAGCAACGGAAGTGTTTGGAGCTTTCTCAGGATTTGATTTAAACTTACCTGGCTACTCTAGTGAGTGCCAAGTACCAGCTCTTGGAGTCGACCTGCATGTTTTTGACGAACAAGGTAAAGGTTTTACTGAATTACTAAATCATGCTTTTTTTTAAATCTGTATAATCGAATTCCTGGTAGAAAGAAAATACGATAAGCAAGAAACTTATGATTTATGTGCAATTGATGAAAAGCTTAGCTCGCAAATGAAATTTCCTTCTTGAAATTATTTTTTTGAAAGTAAAATTTTTTTTCTGTAATGGAACGTGTAAGCCCGTCCATTCGGAAGTTTAAATATAATAATAACAAATAATAAGAAACAAAATATGAAATATTAAATTAAATTTATTCGTTCTGAATTCAAAAAGTATTATTTTAAAATCTATTAAGACATCAGTTATTAAGAGTTTATTATAAATAATAATTTAATGGAAATATTTATTTTTAATTGAATCATTTTTTAAAGTTAAATTATTAAAAGCCCTATTCAGTTTTGAAGCGATTACAAAATGATGTGTAATTTGATAATTTTTATTATAATTTAACTTGTCATTGAAAGTTTTTTGGGATACAGTAAGTGCATTTTAGAAAGAGCATAAAACTGCTAAATAATTTCAATATTTTTAATTGAATTTTAATATTGTCAATGAATTATTATAAATGAAACGGAGTCATTTTTTAATTGCTTGTTTAGGTATTTTAAATATTTACTGACTCTCACTTGAAATGGTGTTTAACTATTGAACCAGAAACTCATGATTTCCGTTCATGAAACACAGAAATTCAGGAACTTAAAACTAAATTTGGCACAGTAATTAAGACTCTAAAATATAATTAGAATTGCAAGTATAAGTATCATGAAATATTCATTATATGTCATAAACTAATTATGAATGATTATTGTTTTTTTTAAAATTGTCTTGATATTGGGATAGCGTCTGTGAAATATTTTTTCTATAATAATTTATATTGGCACAATGCCACTCAAATATTTTCCATTTCTAATGTAAAACCTTTATTCTTATCTTATGAGAAAAAACTACATCTAGTTTTTTTTATGTGTCTTTCTCTCTATTTTTACGATTTTACTTACCTTGTAGAATTATTGCTCTGATCATCTCTAGCGAAATGCTCTAAATATTGCTTAATTTTATCGTAAAATATGAATTGCTATTACGCAGTTTTAGAAATATCGCATTGATGTATTGATCTCAACTATTAACTTTTAAAATCTAATGAATTTTATTATGTATAGTGCTAATGTTATTGCGCTTATCAAAACTTGATTAAATCAATTTTTCTTAGGCCGATCTGTTGTTGGAAAGCGTGGAGAAATGGTGGTGAAAACTCCAACCCTATCTTTTCCTGTTTATTTATGGAAAGATGAAAACAATGAAAAATTAAAAGAAACGTACTTTTCAAAGTATCCTGGTAAGTAGCTTCACCAGACTTGAACTCTTTTGCTTATTTTTTAACTTCCAAAACTTTACTTATTATTTTGTTATAATATCTAGAGTTAAAACCGCTGGCAACCCAAAGCAACGGGCCCTAACAACCAACGCCTTGTCCAATTTTGTCATTATTTATTTATAGTAAAAACTCATGATCTCTTCGATTTATAATTTATTTATAGAAATCCAATCTAAATAATACAGAACTAAATAGAAACTAAAACGATTTGCACTTAAAAGCACTTCCAAGAAGAATGTGAATGCAATTAAAAAACAGTTATAACATTCGAAATGATATATAATTACCAGAAATAACTTGGAATGCGTTTTTTTTTGTTGTTGTTGTAAAACAGTTATGATGAAAATGCTTCGAAATTTTTTGCCAATGTCCAATACAAATTTCAACCATGACAACCTGTAACTGAAATAAATATATCTTAAGTTTAAAAACCTGATTCTCTTTCCGTTTCTACTGAAAAGAATTTTTCTGACATAATTTTTATATAAAAGATTTCTTCTCGTAACGATTACACGAAAAGAAATTTAGAATGATTCTGAATCTTTTTCTAACATAACAAAGCATAAAAGCATGCAAAACAAAATAACAAATAATAATAATATAACAAAATAAGAAAGCATTAAAATATATTAACTTATAATAAAATTACTTTAGTATATGCTACATATACGATTTGCTACTACGTGTAAACAATTGTGAGTACTTTAATAATAATAATAAAATTTTATGCATCATATTCTCTTTTTCTTTAATAATCAATTAAAAGTTTACATCTATTTACATCAATTTTTTTCAAACATCATCATTTTTTGCTAAATATTAGGTTGTTCGGAAAGTAATTTCGTTTTTTCCTGACAAAGGATTTAATTGCATTTTTCGCACCCAATTTCATACTTAAACCGCAAAATCATTTTATGTTTTAAGAGCTGATATAGCAAGGCTTGAGTGTGAAAAAGTGCAGCTGATTCTTCGCAGTAGTTTTTGGATGGTGCCCTTTTAAATATGGAGAGCAATAAACAGCATTTTCGTCATTTTTTTCTTTTTTGCTATAAAAGGTAAAAATGCTGTTCAAGCCAGAAATAAATTAGCCAATATGTGTGGAGAAGATGTGTTAACAGTACATCAGTACCAGAACTGATTTGCAAAATTTTTCCTTCAAATGAAGAGGCCAAAAACCACCTCGATCAGATTTTTTTTACAGCAAAGACCAAAACTTTTATGAGCGTGTAATCATGTTACTACCAAAAATATGGCAAAAGGTATTAGACCAGAATGGCAATTTTATAATTTAATAAATAATTTATTCATTAAACGAAAATTTCTTTTCATTTTGACAAAAAAATACGAACTGACTTTCCGAACAACCCAATACATAGTCCATTTTTATCTTACAATCTTTGATTAAAAATTTTTTTAAATAGCATGTTAATCAGATTTATTAATGTCGATTCTGAGATTCATAAATGATAAACGATCCCTTTATTATATTTATCGAAAGCTGGACACATTAATTATAAAAAGGATCAGTAGAAAAGATTTTATAAATACTGAAATTTTGAAATTCATGTTATACTAGGAGTTTGGAGTCAAAATGACGAAGGATGGATCAATCCGAAAACAAAGGGAATTGTAGTAATTGGAAGAAGGTAAACGAATAAAAATTATCATTCAATATTCAATGCAAACAGTTTATATAATCTGTAAATATAAGTTGTTATCACTTTTAATAATTGTTTATATATGGCTTATAATCTGTCTTTGAGCACAGTAACGCAAAAACACCCTGAAATCGACGGATGATGTGTAAGGACTTGGATTAAATAAAATATTTCTGCGAAATTTATTCAGAAGAAGTCTATCTGGTGGCTATTTAAATTAAAGTTAATTCAAGAACTTCTAAAATATGAAAATTATTTACATTAAATTTGATATTCATATGCAGCATCTAAAATATATATTCTTTCTCTTTTTTGAACCAAATTTGTCACAGAGTTGATCGTTTGATTAACGTTTTTACTGTGATATGCATATAAGAATGATGAATTAAATCAAAGAAATTCGGTAAGTGATTTTGCGGCTACAACTATAGTTCAATGCGAAATTTTGATTTCAATCAATAGGAAGAAAGGTGTCTAAAGTCAGAATTTGCAGCACAGATTTAGTAATGTTAGATTTACGCTAAACATTTCGTGGTTATTAATTCCTAATATCAAACAATGTGCCGATGAAATTCCACAAGGTCTTCAGTTTTATTCATGGCAGGATAAGACCTTTATTGCAGAATATATGAAAAAGTTTTAAGGAGACTATTCTTTCAGTTTTTTTCAGATGTTTACAAAATTTCTTTAAAAAAATACTGTCTCGCGTTTTTTTTTTGTATGTGTTCTTTGTTACAATATGTAAGTGATTTTTTATTTTGTTTAATCAGAATTTTTAAAAAAATTGTGATTTCTATTAAAGGTACAATTCTTGTAAAGACTATTAATACAATATCATAGAATGACTTTAATAAATAAATAAATTTTTATAATAAGAAATTTAAAATTTGGGCATATTATATTTCTTCAAATAAATTCAATTGCTTTAAAATAAATTAGTAAATTTAAAAAAATGTTCTAAATTTATTGACTATAGGAATTTGCTTCCAGATGATATGCTTTAACGTTTTTATTTTAATTTTAGCTGCCTTTATTGATAATTTTAATTCCTTAAAAATCATTTTAATTCATTTAAAGTAAATATGTGCCATGAAATTTATTCTATTTTTTACTTAAGCTACTTCGAATTTCAAAAATTACATAAAGAGTTAAATTACATTCCCACTCCCTTGATACAAACACCTGCTATACGGCAATCTATGCAATTATATTTAAAACTACAATAATTGGAAATTAATAAAGTGAATGGTCTAAGTACTAATTATTTTTATAAGGATGTCGAACACTGCAAGGTCTTTATGATAATTTCAGTACATCCAGTCTGATGTTTATAAATAAATTAACCTTTTTGTTAATATATTAAAATATTATACTAAACTTATATTTTATTGTTCTATTATTATTACAAATTCACTAACATCAAATTATTTATTGTTATTATAAATTCACATGAGGAAAACAATTGATGATTTTTTTGCAATAATTATTAATTCATTTCTCCTCCTTTATTATAAGTTCATATGTTTAAAATAATTGATGGTTTTGTTGCAGTGATGACACATTGAAACAAGGTGGAGAACGATTTTGCGCTGGCGATGTATATTTTGGAAGTAAGAAAATTGTGCATTCCATAATTAGAAGACATAAATATACTTATTTTGAGAGAATATCATTTACTTAGCTATCAATAACTAAATATTTGATTTTATTGCAATTTTTCTTGCTTTACATTGCTATTTTTATACATTTTTTCATTTCTAAGATTTGAAACATATTTTAATTAGGAAATTATTTTTTCCTTATACTTTTATTACACTTTATATATACTTATAACATACACTTACATCCTATTAAAACTCGAAGTCACAAAATTTGGTGTCAGTTGTGATCCGTTATTGAATCACAATGGTCGAATTTTTTAAACAATTGGTATAACCGTGCAATACAAATTTTTATTATTTATATAGAAAGGCGATGATAAATATATTTTAAGAAATAAATTATTGATAAAAGAAGTTGAGACAATATTAATGTATGTTTGAATTATTGTGTAGTTTGAATTAAACAGCCCAAATTTTTACACAATATTTTTTACGTACTGGTTAGAAGAGTTAAAAAATATTAAATCAGAATACAATACAGAAATAATATTACAGAATATTGGAAACACTTGCCCAAACAGTAGGCTGAAATTGTTTAAGAATTGCTTTGTCAATCTTTTTTGTTATTTTTGAAATTTTATAGCCTATATAACGGAGACTAGTCTACGCATAAAACCTAATATCATTATAACTCATTTGTAAATAGTTATTAAAGTAATGAACTATATTGTTGTAAAATGCACACATATTTCAAAAATTTGTTAATAATAGAAGAAAATGAAATGAAATTGATATCATTGAAATTTATTTTATGTTATAATGAATTATAAGTATTTACCAAAGAAAATTTCAAAAGTAGTCTTTTGCAATAATACGTTTGAAATTGTAGAAAAATGTAAAGTAATGATGTGGAAAATGTAAGAATGCTGTGGATGAATGTAAGAATGTTGTAAGAGAATGAATGAATGCGATTTACTTTTAATTCAAACTAAATTTTAGAAAGAAATGTTTCTATTAGATTATTTCCACGGAAAGAATCTTTTAATTACTAAATTCTGATAGCTCTGTGTCACGTTGTTTGCTCTGTAAAGAATTCTCCAAGAATTTTAAATAGCGTCGTATTATACGACGATATATTAAAATAGATACAAGCTTGTCATATTAAATAAAAACATTAATTATATTATGTTTTAAAAACTTGCAGTCAAAGATGAATGGCAATTCTTGGTGGTATTTGCTCTGAAAGTCTATTCATATAAAAATATTCCAAGATGATGAAAAACTGAAAAATATGAAAGATAAAACCCCCAAATATAAACATAATACCGCCATCCACATTAAATTTTTCAACTATTGTCATTAAACATAAAAATCATGAATTGTAATTGATAGATAAACAACAATATATGCCACTTGGGATAAACACCGTCTTAAGTTAATTAATGCATAAAAGTCAAGAAAATAAGAAAGTTTCCTTTAACGTATTTAATTTAGTTTTCTTCTTAACAAAGTTCATTTATATTTTATCATGTTTTGAAAAGCATACCTCTAGTAATTGATACTTCTAAGACCAATGATTTTTTGCATTTCTACGTTCATTAAACAAGAATATTTCTTTTTTTTAAAAAATTGTTAACCCTTCTGTACAATTTGTTTCTCTTAGTTGATAAAATGGAGGAATTGCAGGACTTTATCTGCGTTGGTCAGGATAAATGGAATGGGGAGACCAGGGCTGTGCTCTTCGTGAAGCTGAAGAAAGGGTACAAATTCACTCCGGCCCTAAGAGCCAAAATTGCTGAGACCATAAAAAGAGAAGTGTCGGATGATTATATTCCGAAACTCATATTAGAAATACCAGATATACCAGTGAGTTTTTTTTGTTGTTGTTGTTGAAAACCCTGTTTTAGTATTAGAGCAAAAAATGATATTTATACTTGTAAAATATAATAATAATGATGGAACAAATAATTACATTTAGTTAAATAGTTAACATATATATTAATATTTAAATATTTACTTACAAAAAAGTATCAGTAGCAGTTGAAGACATTGCTCTCCGATTTTGGAAAAATAGGTACAATTGCTTATATTGTTAATAATAACTTTATTTAACTAAATCGAGCCCAAATGACGATGAAAAATGCAAAGCTGGTTATTGGCAGATGTATAGAATGTAGAATAAAA
>JAPMOQ010060534.1:1780845-1805433 GCA_026543055.1 Argiope trifasciata
CTAATACCATACCAGAGGTATCGAACATTAAGAATCGTGAAAGCCTACAATATTATTTAAATATTCCAGAAGTAGTGAGTTATAATGAGAAATGATTTTGAATCTAGAAGTTGCTTTATTGAAATTTCTCTACATCCTATCCTGTTAGATGGAAATTCAAGCAACGAAATATGCAGGAAGGAAAATCCATTTGGAAATAGAACGTACATTCCTCTTTTTTTAGAGAAAATATTTTGTGATAAATTTTTATTCATTAAACATATTGTACAGTTTTAATTTGACATTTGTGGTAAAATTTTGATTGTATTCAAAACTTAATGTATGTATCTTGTACATAAGATAATGTAATAAAGATACTTTTTTCAACCTTTTCTTTAGATTTTACTGTGATTATTATAAAAATATTCTTTGAATTTTTGGATACCTAATTCACTCAATGTATATACCCTACACAATTCGTTACAATTGTGAACTATGTATATTAATAATTTTAATAGTTTATTTTCTCGAAGAAAATATTTTTAAAAGATTAAAGAAATTTATACCATTTAATTATGATGCCACAAATTTCTGTTTTATTCATTGCTTATTATTAATATTTATTCTTACATATGTTTTTATAAAATTTTATGAAAAAAATTAAATATAGTTTATGAAGAACAAATATCACTTTAAATTACGTAAAAAAATAAATTGATATCCTTAATAATAATATCTGAAAAATACATGTATACATATATACAACGTTATGAAGTTCATGCTTGATTTTAAGATATTTATTACATTTGAATAAAATAATCAAAATCTATATTGCATAGATTGATGCGCCGTTGTAGTTGTTAAAAGGGTTTCAAAATATTTTTAACAAAGTAAAATTTTTTAACATGAGTTTATATCAAATACAATCAATGTATCAAGCAATCACATTTTATTTACTGTCTACATTTCTAATATATGGCAATCTTCTTAGATTATTTGCAGATTTGACAAAAAAATGATTGAATAAAAAATTAAAACCCATTAAAGCTTTATCAAAAATTTTAAAAATATAAAAACACCCACTGAATTAAATATTAGTATGAATAATAAGCAATATCTAATTTTCTTGTAACAATGATAATTATTTAAGTGACTTATATATAAAATACTTCTAAAATGTTACAAAAATTAGGAAATCAAGTTTTAAAATGTTAAAAGGGAACAAATTATTGTGTGTGATAATTTTCCGTAAGTAAAATAAAAAATGTAAAAACGTTTTAGTTTTTAGTTTAATTTATTTCCAGAGAATTTGAAAGAATTTTAGTTTATTTTAGTTTAAAAAATCTCTCAGATTCATAGTTCCGAAAATGTGCTGAATTTTGTAATTTTACGTCTTGCTATCTGCCTTGTACAGCCCCACTATATGTGTGCACCTACACGCATACATCCGCTTTTGATGTGATTAAAATAACCTTTTATTTGAAACTGTTAACATTTGCACACTTTCAATTCAATCTGACCTGAAAAATTAGAGTTCAATTAAAAAAAAGGATAACAATATTTTTCTTAATAAGGATAATTTAGAATCAATTTGCTATTCAAAATAAATTATTATAAGAAGATAAAAATGCTTATTTCTTAGATATATAAATCAAGTAAAAAAAGCAAACTTATATGCAAAGTTATCTACTCTATGTATTAGTCTTATAAAGAATTATCTGCTTTTATGTAAAATTTATATGAAAAGTTATCGTTATTGATTTTAATGAAAGCTCATGGGAAGAGTTTTCTTTTCTTTGCAAAAGGTGATATATTTGTGAATTTTTAAAAATATATTTCATTAACCCTTTTTTTCATAATCAATCTTATTGATTGATATAGATTTTCATATGCTTTTATACCTCCTTTGGGTGTTGATTAGAATGTTTCTAACTCTCATAGGACTTTCACATACGTTGTAAGTCCCCATCAAAGGATGATGGTATGATCTATGCTTCAACGAGTTAATTTATTTACTACTAGCCGCCTTTGGCGACCAGCTGGTTCGCCATGAGTAATTCGTTCTAAAATTTCCAATTAAATCACATATTCATTAGCCTTGAAGTAATTCCGGGCATGTATTGGCCTGAAATAAATATTTTCTTTAAGATGATGGACGGAAAGTTCTATAAGTACACCTTTTCCTAATAATATTCTTTAATTTTATAAATCAGTCAGTTTGAACCATTGGTTATGCTTCCAAAATATTAAAAAAATTCGATGATGTTGCCAAAATATTAAATATGTTTTTTTAAAGAAAACGAGAAAGGGAAAAAAAAGTGTTAAATTAATGATACAGATATTGCAAACGATAACATAAATATGCCATTAAGTCGGGATTTCAATGCATATCCTGTCAAAATTCAATCAGGTTTACAGTAAATAAAGAAGATTTATCGAGTTAATGATATAGATATTGCAAACGATTGTAGAAACCTTTGCTTTGCATTTATTTTTTAAAGAAAATATCACATTTTATATTTATTTTATTTTATCCAGTCACGGGCTGAAAGTTGCATTTCTTTAGATTTATTTTGCGATGATAATTTTTTTTATTTGAGCTTCCGGCATTCTTTTATTTTATCCAGTCACGTGATAAAAACATGGTTAAAATATTTCTTTAAAAATTCGTTAAAAATAGAAGATTACGGTATAAATTTAAAACACTGATACCGTTAGAAAGCTAATTTTTTTATCTTTAAATTGATATAAAAATCATATTTGTGCAATAATATTTTCGGAAGTAATAGCGGAAAAACGTCGAAATTTTGCTTAAATTTTAACTAATTCAAATTCTAATTAAAAATTCGAAAAAAGAGCTCCGAGGTGCACATTCCCGACCTCCAAGGTATACATGTACCAAATTTGGTAGCTGTAGGTCCAACGGTCTGGCCTGTAGAGCGCCAACACACAAACACACACACATTGAGCTTTATTATAAGTATAGATAATACTGAGAAAAGAGAATGTGCATTAATTAGGGTTTAATCGTAAGTAATTTATGATTTAGTTGAAGATTGCATTTGTTTCACAAAAACTAATACAGGGTAGTTTTAGTATATTTTCTTTGTAATTACTCGCAGCTAAGAAAATGTCAACAAAATTATAGAAAATTAATACAGATTACTCGAAAGTTCCCAGAATATTAAGTTTCCAGAAAAGACTAGATTTTACCAATTTTGGTAATTAAATGCCAGCCAAGACACTTCAAAATATTAATGACAGAAAATATAGAGATGCACAGATCGGGAGAGAACAATGACATCACTACGAAGGCATGGAATTAAATTTGGCAAGATTTTACTCTTGTATAAAGATTTTGTGAGAGAGAAAATAAAATAGTGAATTGAAATAATTTAAAATTCCCTCCATTTATAATTGAATATTATAGAATCCTAATCTAATTACAAAATGTACATTTCGAAGCATAGTTATTTTCAGAAAACATGTCAGAAACTACTCTAATGTTACATTTCTCCAACACTGAAGTAAATATTTATACAATAGACCAAAATATTGTAAGGTAACTTTTTAAATAACGTAACAGACATAAAAGATTATAACTCTATGTTTTTATAAAATTGATTATTGTATTATAAATGGTATTTTGCACAACAAAATACAGTTTTAATTTGACATTGCGAACTTATCACTTTCATGTCTAGTTGGGAAAAGGGATCCCGACATTCGAATATTGAATCCCGACTGCGAAATTATTTTCTTAGTCTGCATTAGGAAATTTCTTAATTTAATGAGATAATGAATGTACTTTAATAAAATAATATTATTTAGTTATATTTATATGAATAACATTTGTGCAATATGTATAAAAATAAAAAAAAATTCATGCAGAATTATTACATTGACATTTTTTTATCTCAATATATGCAAATGAAAATATAAAAAAAATTAAACATTGTTCTTTTGGAAATAAAAAAGTAAAATAAGTGGCGTTTTTTCTTTTTAAAAATATAAGAATACAGTACATCCATACAGAAAGTGTTTTTGCATATACGTATCATTTTAATGGTTCTCATTTATTTTTTATACCATAGAATATTATCAATAGATAATACGTTACAGAAATTATCTGCAAATTTGGCGGATTTTTGTAGGTTAAAATGAAGTCAATGACGTTGAATCCGATATGAATTCAACATCATTAACATCAGTTGAATTGGATGATGTTATTACATAGTGAAAATAGTAATGCATTAATTATTCTAGGATGAAAGGATTCAAATTGATTCACATTAAATAAATAAAATTTTTAAGCATTTTGTTCTTTTAATCTCATAATTTAGATTATTTATTAGCCATTTACAATGAGGTAAAAATAATTTTCCTAACTATATTTTACTTGTGATAGGTATAAAGAAGTTCTTAATGGAAAAGATAATTATAGCTATGTAGTCTTGCAAATGATTTAAGTTATCAAGTGTTTTGGAATTTAACAACTCTTAACTTCTGAAATAATCATTATTCAATGTTTATTTATTGTCATTATTCTACATAGATGGTTGGTGATCTCGTTAACAATATCTGATTATGATTGTGGTATATTAAAGTAAGAAAGTTGGAGTAGAAAATATCAACCGAAATATTGACCGAATGATTAAAAATAAATATATATATTATTGTCAGTATACTTTAGATGTTAGTATACAGTAACATAAAAAGTGTATTTGCAGTTGTGGCCTGATTTTCTCTATCCATAATGTTTCCGTGCCATCAAATCAAAACTCGTCTTTGAAATCGGTTTAAAACAAATAGTGTTCCATTAACAGAAAATAAAACAATCCTAAATAAAAATAGGAATATTGCTAAAAGAAGTATTAGCATTCAAATTTTCTGAGATATCGATAGATATATTCTCAGATTTGTCAATTGAGATGCTGAAAACATCACAAATCCTCTTAATACTCGAAGTAGTGGAAGACCAAAGCTGAATGACTGAGATCCCAGGAATGACTGGCCATAGCTAATTTTTAATCCTTTGGATTTATGTCACCCTTCATAGGGCAATTCTTTCTCTAGCTAATTTTTTTTCCTTGTAAAGGAATATTCTATAAACTTATTGTTCAAAAACACTTAAAATAAATCTAATTATTAAAAATAGATTGGAGCAAATAATTTTCTTCTAATAGAAAAAAAAATGTGTTACCTAATAAGGAACAAAATGATACTGAAAAAAATAATAGAATCAACTTTTCCGCTCCCCAGATTTCATTCGGAAGTTTGAAAAAGTGGATGACATTTCGTCATCTGACCGTGGTTCAAAATTACAAGGTCTGTTTGAAAATAACCCTTATGTTGCTTTAAAATGGGATATTAATGTAATTTAACTAATCATACTTTCCCAGGAAATAAGAATACAAAGAATAAGTATGATAGGTTTTTGCTTCTATATAGAGACTTAATAATTGTTACCACAATTTAGCAAAAAGCATAAATAAAACGTTAATTCTAGGATTTGGCTTCTAATATTTACTTATGCTTTGAATTTACTCCTAAACTTAGCAATTGTTTATAGCCAAAACCAAATTTTGAATTTTGCATTGAGGCATATATCCGTGCAGCGTTACAGACAGTGCTGTATAATTATATACTAAAATGGAATTTTCATTGGTTGATAAAAAAAAATTATATGCTTTGTAATAAACATTTTACCTTTAGCGCAAGGAAATAGCTATATGCTTAGAAGTTAGAATGATATAAATAAATCAAATCATTATATTATTTGGAATAATGAGCTACAGAATTTGTGCAGAAGTTTTAGTAATATTTGAGGACTAGATATATTTAATACATTTAGGTCTATATACATTTAATTGTAGATGTCACTTGTATTCGGGTCTATTTTTTCTACATGATTCTAAGGATTTCCGTAATTATGATGGGGAAGTCTGGAAAAGCTGTACTAGTTTAAACGGTGCCCTTGCTATCATACTATTCAAAAAAAATTTAAGACGATTCGATCATCTTTGATTTTTAATGTGTTCTATTTTATATTGATATTGTGCCCATCTGTACGTTATACATTCTTACAAACAAAATTTCTTGAAAAGGTGATGGAATTTTCATATATTTCTGTAAAACGCAACTATATCATTTGAATATTCATCACTTTATAAGACGTGCTTTGTTTTGCTTTCATAAAAACTTTTAGACAACAAATCAAATTTGTACTGAATATATTATCATCAAGATTGGAGTTTGAGTGCATTTTCTTATTCCTGTTTTCAGATACATAAGCCAGATGGTTTTAAGGTGTTTGTCTTTTGAAAGAGATGAACAGAAAAAATGTCATCAGTATATCTGTCAAGGCATCATTACAATGCTAAATGTTCAAGAAACTTCCAGTTTTTAAGAGTTAAATTTCACAGTTACGTGACATTTCCAATATCTAAAAAGATGTCGTCTGCTTCTAGCAATGCAGGTAAGATGCTGTCATATGCAATAGTAGTATTTTATGTAAATTTTGTTTCTTAATAGCTTTGAACAGTTATGGTTAAGATTGAGTTTTATGAGAATAGAAAATTTCATTACAATGAAACATATTAATAATGTCAGTTGTTGCAGATTTATGTTTATTTTGACTTGTTTCATGAATATGCAAATGGTATTTTATGAGCACATTTTTATACAGTGTTAATTTTCAACAATTTTTTAATTCTGCATATGAATGATATTAATTCCTTGTTTTATATTTCATAAATTTATGTATTTAGTGAAAATTTAAATAATTTTTTATTTTCAATGAGTGATACGATCTGGTAAAAAAAATTAAAAATTTATTTATAAGCCTACAATGTTTATAAAAGTTGAGATTTAGAAAATAAAAATATAATCAAAGCGAAAATGATTTATATTCTTTGGTAAACTTTTAGTAGAGATTTTATTCATTCATTCATATTTTTGTAGACTAATTTAATAAATTTATTTATTGACGAATATTCTGTTTAGTTATGAGCGTGAAGGAGATTCTGTTTCTAAAATTTTATTTCCTCTTTCTTTCCCTTAAATATTTGAATAAACTATTTTTTAAATTTATCCCGAAATGCACTCCTACTTGCAAATATTTTTTTAAAAAGCACATTTACTATTAATTGATAAATTTTTGTTATTAAATGAAGTTTTTGACAATAGTTTGAAAGTTTTTGTAAAGTAGCAAATAAATATATTTCTTATACTAAACTAATTTCAATTGTCTTTATAAGGATCGTCATTCCTCAGATATATTTAATGATTAGGATTATTAAACTCCAGTGGGTGTATTTGATGTATTGAGAATCCTAGTAGATATTCCACAAGGGTCAATTGTTAAATTATTACTCCTCCATAAGTCAACACAAGCATATGTGAACCAAAATCAATTAAAGTTTTTAATATGTATTAAGTAATTATTAATAAATCCATGAGAATACCTGGTACAAAGTAGTCCTGGCTCACCTTATACAAATTCTAAAGCTCGTTATTCCTCAATTTGGCGTACGAGATATTTATCAGTTTATTCTTTTAACTTACGAAGACTTTTAAACACTTATGAATTAAATACATTTTCTAAATAAGTTGTTTCTTATGCGTTTTACGAGCTTTTCATTAATCATTAATTTTTGGGATTTGAATTATTATATTATAATTTATGAATTTGATGCATTAAGTGCAAAAGGGGGCATTCTTGAATTGTCAAAACTCAGTTACTGTCTACCACCCCCATCAACCCCTTTTATCAGAATGAACAAATGTGATCTATGTAAGTTATTCATGTATTACAAGAATTAGGTATCGTGCTCTTCTAATGAAGCAGCTAAAATATATAATTGAAACAAATACCTAACTGTTACACAAGCTCAGTGTCATCTATATTATACAGGTTATATTAAATGTAAATTATTGCCAGTCGGAATAATAGGACATTCCGTTTGTAAACAATAGCTGAACACAAACCGTAATTTATGGCATAATGATACCCAGAGCTTCTAAAATACCACTTACTACATTACGACTTTATTTAAGACATATATTGATGCATAATTCTATTTTTATTAAATAACCTGGACGTTTATTCTCGATGCTCAGATTCTAATTCTCATAAACATTTTCCAAATTACAAATATTTTGTAATAAAATTTTACTTCTCTTGCTGAACTAAAAATTCAAATTTGTTGTTACAATTCTTTTATTCAAACCCATTTAGCTATAAATGGTTTCGTAAATGTATTGGAAACCAACCCGAAAGTTACTTGGGACAGAAAAGTACCAGGAACACAACTGAACAAGTTCAAGAGTTTAATCGAATGTAAATACGATCTTCAGTTTGGTGAGTAACATTACTTTCTTCTGCATATATTTAAGCAATTAATAAACATTTTAGTCACAATATTAACACTGTATTCATTTCATAGTTATTTGCATAATGCTCATATATATATAAAATGAATGCATCAAGGTAAAACACTCCATAGGATTAGGAATGAAAATAATGTAAATTGTGAAAAGAATGAAAAGGATGTAATAAATAAAAAATGTAGGCTCTGAAAAACATTTAGTCAGTTTAGAAACTGGATAACAATAATAACCTGTATTAAAAATCCAAAAATTAAGGAAATAAAACATTCAATTAAATGAAAACTGAAAAAGAATTAAATACTTTCAAAATTTGGATAGTAAAATGAGAAAAGACGAGATAATAAAAAGGAAATATTTAAATGAAACAGTAAAAAGAAAATATTTTTTTCAAATTCCGAATTTTTTTTTACATACATTTTTAGTGTTATTAAAATATTAAAAAATTCATAGGAAAATCGATTCACAAACTCAAAGTACTGTAATTTGAGAATATTTCAAGTTTAATTCGAATTTACATTCTTTCACTATACATATATTTTTTGTTTATTTTTTAAAGTTTTCTCAGAATGCGGTGGCAATTATAACGTATACATACAAAAACTGTTTAATGTCGTTGCAATATGCTTAGATGTTAAATCAGAGATAAAAACAAAGAAAAGTATTGTTGAAAATTGTAAATAAAGTTTATTATCATAAACATAAAAGTGAAATATTGTTGAAAAATAATATTTACCTATTTTACTAAGCAAATAAGTTTAGCAGATGCTTAAAACCAGAATTTATGCAATAATATTCCTCGACGTTATTTAAGAAAACTTTAAATTTTGTTTAAATAATAACAACCTTTATTAATGAAGTCCTAAATCTACAAAATATTTTTGGGTAAAAGCTAGTCCCTATCGGTTTAAGAGATTACCTTGTATGATGTTTTGAACATTTTCTTTTGAAATATATATTTCCTGTCACACAATTTATTTGACACAATATACTAGTAGCATGCTTATTCATAGTATATTATAATGTTTAAAAAATTAATCAACTATTTTAAATGATTTAGCTTTTTAAAAAGTCTCTTAATATTTGCTGCTGTTAACCATAAAATAACTTTTGCCAATAAATGCTTTCAAATACCTTACAAGAGGCACTATTTTGAAGTGGCAATATTTCTTTTCAGATACATATTGGGATTTCCATAAATGGTCAGTTGAAAACTATACAACCTTCTGGGAAGAAATATGGCATTATTTTGGTGTTATAACATCAAAACCATACGAAAAGGTAAATCTAATTTTCATATAACAAAAAACTTGTCTTTTTTGTCATAAAAATGAAGATTTACAATTAAAGTAGTTGTGGCACCAAAATTCTATTAGTAAAATTCACGCTACGAACTTATTTATTATCATAACACATTTACTTTAATTTTGCTGGTTTCATATTTGCAAAGATAAAATTCTGTTTCGTGGAATGAAACGTCTGAATTTCAGTTTCTAGAATTATATAAATTTATAAACCTTCGTGCTCTCAATAACAACACATTAATTAAACATTTAAGACGAATAATCCATTAATCAGCCATTTAAATAATTTTCTTTTGTCTCATAAGAGCGGAGTAAATTTGTCCTTAATCTGATAAAAATCGATTTACTGATCTCATTTTGTTTATAATTTTAATTAAATACTTAAATTTAGAAAACAAATAAAATAAACAGAATATAAAAGTGTGCTTTTATTTTTTATTTTATCTATTTTCATATCACAGAAATAATTATTTTTATATAGTAAATGATTTTTTAAATACCTATATACTATTTAATTTTTAAAAAACTGTTGACTTCTGCATCATAAGTAAATTCTTTAACCTATGCTGCAATCATGTACAAACAAAAATTTATATCTTTTTCAAGTTAATTCTTAATTTTAAAAACTATATAAAAACATTGATGTGAATTAAGGGCACTATATTTCAAAGCTATACTTAATATATATCAGAATTTCTGGTCCAAATGGTTGATCGAGTATACCAAATTTTCTGCGTAGAACATGTGGTTGCAAAGGAGATAATTAACAAAATCAGACAGTCAGTAAGATTGTCTGATTTCTTAGTTATCTCCTTTTTATTTATTAGATTTTATTTATCTTTTTATTATTAATAATTATTTATTAGATGGTAGTATTAACAAACATGCTCTGACGCATTAACATGGATGCATTAACTCATCCCCAACATTTAAAAAAAATTCTTATTCTGCGAAACGTGAAAATTTCACAGTTGAAATCCAATGAATTGTATTGCATATGAATTGTGATAGATATAAATTGATATTCTTATCTTTATCTGACCCTTAGTTTCACATCAACAGTCTTAGACCGGCTATTACTGACTACAAAAATTTCCAAATGGAGTATATTTTCCAAATGGAATATAATGGAGTATATTATTAATTTTTTGAATGTAACATTTCTAGTTAACATTCTCTGTAATTTCTATTTCCTGAAAATTACAGAGATGACGGTTCGTACCATCCCTCTTCCCTTATGTATTTAAATAAATTAACACATATCTAAACAATTATAAAAAAAATTCGCACCTGTGGGAAAAAAACTAACATACACGCTGCATCTTGAAATTTCAGCTGAAATAGTTTATGAAAATGCCTATGTTAAATTGTATGATAAAGATATATCAAATTTATCAAAATGGACTCAGTGAAAAAGAAAAAATATATACTCATCAAGAATTACACAAATGGCAATAGGATACAAGTGCTCAGCGGGGCTGCGAAAATTAGCAACTAAACACTTGAAATTTTGATATAAAATAGTTCTATCAAATTCATTTTATACACATCAGGATATGTATGAACATTTACTAAATATAAAAATGTATTTATAAAGAAGAGTAGACCATATAGTAATTAACTAAATCGAAGAGAATGTTAGTATAACGGGTCGGTCATTGTAGGATTGGACAATACTGAAGACAGCAGTCGATCACAACAAATTCAGTCGATACTGCTACTTTCAGTGGTGGTGGAGTAGTCGGCTGTATGCAAGAAAAATAAGACTATATTATAGTTAAATTTCGTAATATTTATAAAATCGTATTTTTATTTTCAAAAATACTATAACCTTAAGATATAATCTGTTGGAAAGGATTTTGTGACTAACATCGACGTTAACGCAGATAAAAGTAGTATAAATGTAACCGGTTTCGATGACAATTTATTTATTACCACCTATCTAATTATTGATTCTATTTTTATTAATGTTTTATAGATACTGGCGAAAACAGGAAATGGATTTTTGGATAATGATTGGTTCCCAGGAGCAAGATTAAACTTTGCAGAAAATATTCTTAGAATCAGAGATAATCGCATAGCTCTATTATGCGCTGGTTAGAGTAATTTCCTTTTCGCATTTCAGAAATATAACTAATTATCTAATTATTTCAAAATAAATTTCTAAATTGGTTGGTTTTGAGACAGTACTTTAATTTTTATGATTGTAGAAAAGCTTGAAGGTGTTTGTTATGAATGGTCAAGCACTGGCCTGGAAAGAATTCATTGGCCTGTAGAAAACTGAATACTCAAAAATATTGAATAAGCACCTAAATTATAAAAAAATAATTGTATTGTACTTTAAATGGGTCAAGGAATTTTAAGAATTGTAAGAAAATAAAATTACTTATTTGTGAAAATAAACGTAACGTCTTTAACGCAAATTTTGTAATTATTCTTAGTTAATCTACAAACAGGACTAACCATTTACTTAACAAGTGTGCAAACTGTGATAAGAAATTTTGAAAGAATATCTTTTTGAGAACCATTAGGAGAATTTTGTCATGGCACGCTATCTAACATAACAAAATAATAGCTAAATGTGTGACAAACATTTCATCATTCTTCACTATTTAATATTTTGGAAGAAACTACTTCATAAGTTCACTTCAGTAATCCAGATGATGCAAAAATACCCAATTTTTTTCCAGTTTATTATATTTACTTTTTGATACAGTTTATTATATTTACAGTTTATTATTTTTTCCAGTTTATTATATTTACTTTTTGAGATCTCTTTCACTTTTGTATAAGAATGAACATAATACTCATTTTCACGTATAGCCATTGAGATTAAGTTTTTTGTTATTTCATATTCAAAGAAATTGTAAATTAAGAGTATGTTTATCCAAAAAGAAATTTATCCCATTACATTAAAATTAAAATGATCTTATATATTTTTAAATTTGTTTTTTTTTTAATTATTGGAATGTTTAAAAATGTAGTTACCAATTTTACTAAACTTTTAATGTAAACTAAATTGCTAGTATTATCAATATTTTAATGTAAAAGTAATATGGTTGGATTTTATTTTCAGATGAATTAGGGAATGAGGACTCAGTAACATATGCTGAGATGTTCGAAGAAGTCAAATTATACGCAGCAGCATTCCGTAAACATGGGTTGAAAAGGGGAGACAGAGTAGCAGGTAAGTTAACTTTTCCTATTCTGCATTCTTGTGTTACGAATAGTCTATTTCAAACTTGTTTCGATCAATGTAGTAAATGACATTCTTCTATGTTGAATGGGCTGTATTCGTAAGCATTTCATATCCATTTATTAATGAGATTTATCAAAAATAAATTTTATATCTAAAACACTGAAATATGTTTATTTATCTCTTTCTATTTATTTTTTCAGTCTAAACTCACTGATAAACCAACAAAGAGTATTTTTAAAATATTCAATACAACAGTAAAAGATATTACTAAAAACATTAAAATAATTTTAAAATTCGTAATCAATATTTTTTTACAACATAATACAAATAAATAAATAATGTAGAAAATTTCTTTTGGTCAACAAAATAAAATAGCAAAAATTACTACCAGAAATTTAATTTGAAATAACTAAAATGCACTTAATTTAATTTGATAGTAACAAAGGACACCTAAATAGCAAGTAACAGATGCTTAAACCAAAATTTCATCAAGTAACAAATACCTAAATAGCAGAAAAATAAGACTGATTTACTAAACTTTTTTCATTGTTTATTAATTAAAATAATCAATTGTGAAAAAATTCTAAATTTATTTGACGGTTACGATTTTTATTTAATTCCATATAAAATTTTTAAAAAACTAAAGACCTTATTTTTTAATCATAGCTTTAATGACAAACAGGAAGGAAGCAATATTTGCTATGTTAGCAACAACTAGCATTGGCGCAATTTGGACGGGACCACTTCCTGATTTGGGGGAGAAAGTAAGTTGAGGCATTTCTTTTATTGATATATACAATGCACACAGATGTTGTTACATTCCCTGTAAAAAAAACCGCAGTTAACTACAAGTTGGAATGTTAGCCAAAACAGAATATCGCCAAAATTTTAATTTGGTGGCGATTAATATTTAGTTAAAGTTTCTCAAACTTGCAAAAGCTTTGTGAGAAAATTTTTCTTTCTGGTATTTCTTTAGCAGAGAAATGCTCCCTATATGTTTCAGCATACCGAGACAACCACTTTTTGATAATTTTGCCTCCCTAAAGGGATAGACGAGGAAAGATGAGAGCATTTCCAGAATTCTTCGCTATTGTTTGGCTTTGATTTTCGACTTAATAGTTACATTTTCGTTCAGTATTTTTTCCATGTGTAAAGTATTGATTCATGATAATCCATGAGTATCATGTCGTTTCTGACCATGCTATTTTATTTTAATTCAAAATTGCATATTGTTTGAATATCAATAGTAAAATTTTCGTAAAAGGTTTCAGTATGACACAAATAATATTTTATATAATATCATTAAATTGGAATTTTTTAATGATATTTGAAATTATCTAGTATTTAATATTTATAGATATTTTAATATTTATTTATCTAGTATCTAATTTCAAAATATAAAGCGAATAAAAAATGTTTCAACATAAAAATATAATCACTGCTTCGTAAAAATTTATCAAATTTTAAGAATAGGATTCCGTTTATTTATCATAATTTAATATTTAGTTCCTTCACAATAAATAAAAAATAATCTTATGTATTTTAATATGAATTAGTATCTTTTTCTCACAATTTTATTAATCAAACACAGTTTTTACGATTTATATGCATATGAATAATTCAACTTCACCTTATTTTTAAGTATAAACTAAACATTTCTTTCCATCTTTCCTCTCACCTCTATTTTGACTAATTAAACGCATCCTGACGTATGTACAAAATCAATGACACTTTTTCAATTCGTGAATAAACAAGTAATATATATCTATCAAAAAATTTAAAATAAAACTTTGATACAGGGCAATGCAATCAACCGAAGAAACTAACACTGTGCAAACAGCTAAATCAGTTTTATACAATCGCTTAAGAATCCCAAATTAGAATTTTCCGAAGTGTGCCGTCTAGACAAATATTCATGGCCAAAAAAAAAAAAAACCTTCGTAAATTATCTTTTTTAATGTAAACCTTTCCTTAAAGAATTAATTGATGGATATTTATTTTACCTATCAGATTAAGGAATTATTTTGATTTGATTTTAGCGTTTGTCTTAACTAAAAAATAAATTAACATCTCAAGAAAGTAATATACGCTCCATTTTTTAAAATTTAAAACTGAAATAAATTTCCAATTTGCAGGCGATTTCAATCATGGTTAAATACGTTGATCCAACGATGATAATAGCTTTGGATTATTTTCAAGATGAGGGAAGACAATACGATCAGTTTCAGAAACTTGTAGTTGCCTCTGAAAGTAAGTGAAAATATGTCCTTAAATTACAGAAAATAAATCAATTTATTCGAATGATGCTTATAAATTAAATGACAAAAAACTGAAAAATTATATATAGGGATGTTATTAATGATTTTAGTTCAAAAAATGAAATCATAAAATCAATCTTTATTTTTCTATCATTAATTATATGATGCGAAGGAAATAAATTATGAACATGCTACTAAATTTCTGAATAAAATGATCATTATATAAACAAAGAATATCTGAACATTTATTTCTTATTTATATGAAATAAAAAGATTTTTTCATTCATCTTGCAACTAAAAGATGTATAATTAGCATTGGAAAATAAATATTTTTACAAGTACGTTTTTTTTCTGAATGTTAGCTAAATTTTTTTAATTGAGAATAATTTTGCAAAATTAATAAACTTAAAACGAAATCTGTAATAGAATTAATACAATTTAAATATATTTTAGTTAGTTCGTTTTAAAGAGTTATTTCTTTAACATAACGATCTTTTTGCAAATTAGTTCTATTGTTTTTTATTTTAATTGCAATTTTTTCAGGTGCTCTCAAAGTAAAAAAGGTTATTGTAATAGCATCCAAGCCACAAACATTTAAGCGTTTGTCAGAGATTCGAAACAGGTTATTTTTAACTTTTTTCACCTTTTCTTTAAGGGTGTAAACTGTAAGAGTTTTAAAAAATGAAAAAGTTTTACTTTTAATATCTGAATAATAATATACTACGAATAGATAATACGGTTAATAAATCAATATATTTTAATATATTTGTTTTATTTCTATAAGAGCGGAAGAAATTCAAGGGAATTTTTTAAATTTCATAAAAAATATAAAAAATTGTAATAATTCTTTTTACCTCTGAATTTATAGTCTTTTTATAATGTAGAGAATGCATGATTTAGGAATGATTTTAAAAAAAACTAAGCAGATTCCAGCTTCAAACCACAACCTTTTATTCTTAAAATTTGCTTTTAGTTTCTTAATTTGCGCTTAAAAATGAATTTAACTTAGTCAAAACGTGAGTATAAATATGGTAATTAAGGGATGGAAATTATTTCTCAAGACATACTTAAAACAGTTTAAAAGTCAATAAAAGTTTTTAAAAAATGCAAGAAATTAAAATTAGTATAACTCAAAAGATTACTTTTGTGTTTCAAAAAGATATAAAACAGTATATTGCCGGCAGTATATTAGCGTGTTCAGATATCTAACTAATCATGCATAAACAGTAATTATCTATGAATCAGATATAATAAAATCCTTTTACTTCTTCTCAGCTTTTAGAAGACAGTTTTGGAACTGTCAGATCATGAAGGAGAGGCTTTGATCCATCACAGATTACCAAAAGAGGTCACAGTGCAAGTTAAATTTGCTATCGTCAATCGGATTTTCTGAAATTAGTCGGAGAAATTTTAAAATTTGGAGTTTTCTATCTTTTGTGCCTCCTTTAAGTGATTAGACCAAGACTTTTTCATATCATTCGAATCCTTTCTAACATTATTTAGAGTCTTATCAAAGCTTATTTAGCTGTGCAACCCTCTTCTTATTTCTCTACCATGCCAGCTCGAAGATATTTGGCCCCAATAGATTTAATACGCACTTAACAAGCTTACACAACGGTTCTCCATTGAGAATGGGCCTCGAACTTGTAACACTTTGTTTGAGAAGCCCAGAATTCGACACTAGATCTTCCTGGCGCAATAGGTGGCAAAGGGTTGTTCATGTATTTTCTTTTTAAGTTTTAATTGGCTAGAAAATAAGAATTAAGTTGCTATATCAAAACTAAGCTTTGTTATATTTAAATTTTAGTTATAATTCATAGCAGTAAAATATACACATTATTTTTACAGCATATTATTAGAAGAATTCCTAATGAGTGGAAGAACAGCTGACGGTAAAGTACCAGACCTCGTATTCGAACAGCTGCCCTTCAATCATCCAATCTCTATCAACTTTACATCGGGCACAAGTGGGCATTCTAAAGGAATAGTCCACTCCGCCGGGGTAATTTTATTTTCAGTTCTACTATTTAATTATTTTTTGTTAATGTAAATGTAATTATTACAAAAGTTAAATAAATAGAAAAAAATTGAAGAAAAAATAATAAAGATTTTGAAAAAGGATCTATGCTTGGAATTTTAAATTTCAAGTCTTATGTCGAACATTTTTTCTGTCTAACATTTTTTCCTATCTAAAATTACCAACGACGGTCATATTTAGTGACAGAATAATGAAGTATTTTATTTAAAACGTTAGTGCGTAATTTAAAAAAAAATTAGATATGGATAATATAATTAAGATACTGCATAAAAATTTATTTTTAAATTTTAATTTCTTTAGCAATGCGCTTGTTTAATTAACTTAAAATTTAATTCTTTACTTTGTTTAGAGCATTTCCCGGAGATCCTTTATATGTACCGAACTGAAATAATCCTATATATATAAAGAACTAAAATATTCTTATATATATAAGGAACTGAAATAAAATATGAGCCAATATATTAGATAGTCTGGATACTAGATAGTGTTAAACTTTTTCTTTTATGAAATTACAATGTAAAAAAAGTCGGGAGCTGAGAGGAATATTAAAAATGAAAAATTTAGTAGAATTGAATGATACACGTATCTTCCATTCTTGCAAAGGTCATTAAAAGTGTTGGAAAATCGACTTATTTATTATACATTTCTATTAAATTTCAAATTTTTCTTCTTTGTATTGAGGGTCTCAAACTTTAAGAATATTGCTCATCAGTAGTAAAAATAATCTTTCTGAAATTTGGTTTAGAAATAATACTTTTGCTTTTAATGACCAAACCAATATCATTCAAGAAAAGATCAACGGACGTTTTTTTTTTCTGAATGTATGCATTCTTGTTTTCTTTGTAGAGAAAATGTATTCAAAATTTTAAGCAAAGGCTATTTTGGTAAAAAAAAAAAATGTTTCTCTGGAGAAGGGAATATTAAATAACTATTGTTTAATAATAAGCATATTCTAACTGGGAAAAATTTATAAAAACAAATCAATTCCTACTTCTTTTCTGTGATTTTAAAACCTCCCAAAGCATATAATTTAAGGGAAAAAAAATCAATAATTTTAGCTCTTTTATTTCATTTTTCATCTATTTGTAATTTTACCAAATAATAGTGGGGAAGAGAAAGATTTTAATTCTTCCTTCAGCTGCCATCATTATATCATATAAGTACATGACATAAAGAATCATGTATAAAACTCAAACCTATTAATTGTTTTGAAAAACTTTTAAATTTATATATTTTAAAAATAAAATTATGAATTACATATAATTCTTTGAAGTTTTGTAGTAATGGATATGAAACAAACAGTATTTTCAAAAGCGATTTTTTTTCAGACGTTTATTTGTTTATTCAGAGATTACGCACTGCATTTGAATTTGAAGGAAGGGGATACTGTGTACACGTATTGTGCGGTAAGTTAAATGTTCTTATCAAGACATTTATCATTCTTTTCAGACATAAGCCTCTATTAAAATGCAACAAGAGTAATTTGAGGATATTTGTAATTGTATAATAAATAGCTGTTTTACAAAATAGTATTTATCTTATAGAAAAATAAGCCAGATCTGCAATTATGAGCTTAAAATTGTTCGAACAAAATCACACGAATGACTGGCCCCCATGATTACTAATAAGTGTGGTAAGGTTAAATACAAAATAACTGTCACCAACACATTTACCAATACTTTCGTAGAACGTATGGCACACTATCAGAATCACTGCTCTACCCAGTGGAGAAATAGCCCTGCTACTTGTGTCTACACAATCTTTGCCTATGCGCCACATTCTTATCCACATAACATTAATGTTATAGTTACATTATAAGCTATAGAATTACTAAAAATATTGAAAAATTATCCTTACAATTTCTGTATTTCAAAATGAAAAAAAGATATTTAATGCCTTACTATTCATACCATCTTACATAGTACTGCAAGAATTTTGCATTGACTTGAAAAGTGTATGTATATTTCCATGGCCGGTTTTTATACAATTCATTAGAATCCATTGCAAACTCTTCATTGATATTGCTCAAATTTAAAAGAACTACACCAAAACCAACTGTAAAAATGAATAATTAAATCTTCATCCATGCATCAATAGTACTAGCAAAGTTATAAAATATTCTGTAAATTAAAAAAAAATCTTTTGGTTTGATTTTACATATTTATTTTTAATAAATATGTAAAATAAAATGGATTCAAACTTTAACCACATAAATATTAACATTTTTCGGTTAGAGGGTAACTGAAAATTCCTGTACGATTTTTCTTTCAGGTTGGTTGGGCTGTTTGGGACAATCCTATTCCAAGTCTTGCTTTAGGAGTCACATTATTTCTCTTCAACGGAAGCCCAATATTTAACGAAAAAGGTCTCACTGTCTGGAACTTTTTATCCAAGCACAAAATAAAATGCGCTTGTCTTGCACCTAGCTATATGGATTCTTTAGAAAACAGCAATATAATTCCTGGTAAGTGATATGAATTTTTTTTTTTACAAATGTGATAAAATAATATTTAAAAAATGCTGTTTTTACTCAAACTTTTTACTTTATTGAGATTAAAATTAATTTCGTTCCACACATAATTCTTTGACATTAAGTTTTCTTATCACTCTAAATCCTGAAAACAAAATCTTCATTTACAAATGTGGCTGTATATGGAGGTTTGTAAGCAAACAGTTCTTTGACATGGACTCTTCCACTTTCAGCAAATGTGATAAAGTAGTTTATAAGAATTGTTCCTTAATAGAATAATTTTATTGGGATTAATGCATATCAGATTCCATACGTAATTCCCAGACAATAAGTTTCTATGCTCTTCTGATTCCAACAGACAACTGAAATCTCAGCATGGTTGTATAAGAAAACTTGTTAGCAATCTGTTCAATGCAAGGAACTCGACCTCTTTCAGCACATTTATCTTCAGAAGGGCGTGAAGTAAAAACCCATTAGTCGCTAAATGACTTAGATTATCTTCGACTAATCTTCAACATATGCGAACCCATTTGCTTCTCGTTTTGATCAATACCTTTTAAAACACTGAAATACAACTGAAACCTGATTACGGTTATATAAGGAAGTTTATTAGCTAACAGTTCAGCGAAATCCATTGGCCTGCTTTCGTCACATTTGTCTTCAGGATGGCAAAGGGAATGGTTACATTGGTCAGTAACTGATTGACAGTGTCATCGACTAAGCTTAAACGTATTCCATCTTACTTGGAGCAATAAATACCACCTAAAGCATCAGAAGGCAACCGAAACTTGAGTATGGTTGTAAATGGAGTTTGTTACTTAACAGTTCTGTGAAATGGACTTGTCCATTATCTTCAGGTTGGTTTGGGATAAGAACATCTTCGTCAATAATTGACTGGCATATTCTTCAACTAAGCTTGCACACTTTGACATACACTTTGGATAACATTTCCACAAAGCAATAATGCTTTACTAGTTTGAGGGATGTGTCATGGAATTCATAGAACTTAAAGTTCCTAACTTCCAGACATAACAATTGATATGGATTTTGCCATAGAATTGTAATTAATTACTTAGAGTCTCAATGTCATGTAGTATAGGGGGGAGGTTTTGCTTTTCACTGTGTAATGAAGCAACACCCCCTGGATGAATAGTGTCCGCATTTCTGGAGAAATTAACAAATTTGGCAAATAGAATATAAATAAAATTTCTTTGCTCTTGTTCAAAGCAAGTTTATATTTTCACAGATAGATAGATCCAAGAACATTGGTTTTTTAGACTAAAAAAGTCATGAAACATGAAAATTCGTTACAATCTGCATGTCTCTTTTTTTTTGGCAGCTACAATATTTACAATATTTTTATTTTACGGAAAGGAAAATTTTATATCCCCACCCCACAAAAAAAGCTTGTTAATTTTTGCTTCGTTTTAACTGAATACGCTATTGAGTTATCTTACTCAGTAATAGACAAGTCTTAATTTTTTTGAGTGAGGAGTCGGAAATGAAGGAAAATTCAGGAAATTTTGAAGCATGAAGATTCGTCAAAATCTTAATGTTTAATTTTTTGACGATTATAATTATTTCTCTTAACGAAAAAGAATAAATGTATCAAAACTTGCAATCTCAAAATTTTCTTGCATTTTGCTTGACATCGAAAACGATACTTGATAAATGCATTCAATTAACCAGTATATTGTTTTTCCTTTTCGCAGATTCCGGAATGAATTTGGATAACTTGGAAATTGTTACGCTCGGAGGCAGTTTACCTAAAAACAGAAATTACGAATTCTTAAGTAAAATAAAAGAAAATTTATTCGTTTGCAGTTATTATGGTAAGTAAGTCAATGTAATGAAAAGATTCGGTAAATGCATAATTTTTCTCTGCTTTCTTTTCTTTTGATGCCTTAAAACGTTTTCCAGTGTTCGAATTTTGATTTAAATTCTTTTAATATTTTGTATAAGTAGACGAAATAATTTTTGTCCGAATTTATGAAGCAATTTCAAACTTATGCCAATTAATTGTTACCTCAGATTATTGAATTTCTGAGCTATTAAATTATAAGGATAGAATACAATTGTACTAAGTTCTATCTTATTGAGACAGAAAATGTAAACATGATGGTAGCAAGTAAGTGGAATCAATCAACTATAAATTTCTGCAAAATTTAAAAAGAAAATGTACACTACGAAATGAAAATGAAGATCCTATTTCATATTTAATATGTAAAGAAAATATGTTTTTAATTTTTAAATTTAATAGTGTCAAAGTGATATTATTGAGTAGTTTGAAGAAACGATGCAATCTATTTGAATTTCATGATTAAAAAAATATTGTTACAAATTATGTATTAAATTAATAGAGTAATTTTTTTTTTACTTTTAATAAAGTGTAGAAATTATTTTTACGAAATAATATTTTAGATAGAAATTATTCAGAAACTAAAAAAAAACATGCATAGTTTCTAGTTAAATTCCATTTTGATTAAATTTGACTTTGAAAAATTGTCAGTGGTCTATTTTTTTTCCTTGATGAAACTTCTGCCTAATTTCTTTAAGATTCGAACTGCAGATTTGCCTATAAGGCATAAAAACATACATTCGTTCATACATATATAAATGTTTGTTCCTAGGAGCTTCTGAAATGTTTGGAGCTTTCTCAGGTTTCGATTTGAATATGCCTAGTTACTCTTGTGAATGCCAAGTGCCCTCATTGGGAGTTGACCTACACGTTTTCGACTATGAAGGTAGGTTTGGTATTTATTACAAGTAGTATAATTATTGTGATGGATAGGTAACGCATTAGCCACTATCCTGGCCTAAGGGTAGCCTGTCTTCTCCATGTTATGGGATCCCGCGTTCAAATCTCGTTCGGGTATGAGTGTTCTTTACCCTGTGTTCTATCTGTAAAGTGTGTGACCCCCCCCTTAAAAAGAGCTTGTGCAAGAGTTTGCATGTGTGTCATCTTCATGTGAGCTAGAAGTCAAGCTTCTTCCCTCGATGCTTAGTGGCTTTTACCATCAGAATCTACTTAATCGCCGATTTCGTCAGAAAGCTTGTATTGCAAGTTTCTTAAGAAATTTTATGAAATAAATAGGTAGCATATTTATTTCATAAAATTTCTTAAAAGTAAAAAAAAGTGGAATAAAAAATTCTTAAAAATTAAATTTAATATAGAACTACAAATTATTAAAGATATGAATCTTCATTTTATTGAGTTGAGTGCAAATATCTGATAATTTAATATCCTAACAATCATAACTCAGGACAAAATTCTCATAAATAAAGAATTGTGATTTTCATTGACAATTTAACCACATGAATGGATTCTCATTCAGAAAATCAGGGCCATGGCACTGCAAATTAAGCTAGAAGAAAAAGAAATACAAAAAAATATTAAAAAATGCACTTTTATTTGTACATTAAAATGTATAAACTAAACTTGCTTTTATAAATATCTTGCCGATGGAAAAAAAGAAAAATCATTTAAATCTAATACAAATATTCTAAATGAACTATTTCCACGAATTAAAAATTTTATGAAGTAAATAAAACCTCCCTATGTAAAGTAAATTATTTGTTGTATATATACCTGTTTTTATTATCTGGTATACGCACCCACTAAATCTGAAATAAGGCCTCGTTGCTTCAGATTTTAAATAACTCTAATATAATTTTAATCTTTGTACATCTTTTTTTCAATTTGAAGACGTGTTTAAATTTATATTTAAAAAGTACAGAAATTTATGAAATCATTATTAAGATGGTTTAAGGGCTAATTTAGCCAAGAAGAAATAATCACTATTTAGTAGTTATATGAAATATGTGCTTCAATAATATATATTAAGCATCTTTTAAAAATATTTTTTTTTATTTTAATCGTCTTAAAATTCTATAAATCTGTATCGAAGTATTTGAAATGCTTAAATCTTTTTATAATTCTAATTCCAATTTTTGTATAATACGATTAATCATAATATTTTTATTGCATTTCCTTAGAGACAAAACTAATCCTAGAAATGAAATGATATTTATAATTTTGGAATTTTTGCTGTCTATTTTTCTAATTATTAAAATTTTGTTTAAATGAAAAGGCTATTATGATAGTAAATGATAATAAAATGTTACATTTTATTTTCTACATTGTTTTCTTCTGCGTATAACCAATAATTAATTTATTTCAATTTAATTTAAAATATTCAAATATCTTAAAGAATTCATTTTAATTCTAGGGAACTCTGTTGTTGGAAAGAAAGGAGAAATTGTAGTCAAAACTCCGTCGCCATCTTTTCCTTTATACTTGTGGAATGACAAAAACAATCAGAAACTCAAAGAAACGTATTTGTCAAAATATCCTGGTAAATATTTATAAGCTGTAAATGCATCAAATATCGTAATTTTCTCTGAATAATGAAAATTATTATATTTTTTCATTTGTCTGTTTATTAAATATAATAATTCAAACAAGCTGAAACGTCATTAAGTTTCAAAGGAACTTGAATCAACATTAACAAGAAGTTAAGATTTAACAATATGCACAATTTCTTGCCAAATGCAATCTAAATTGACCATTCGTCCAAAAGTTTGCTTTCGAATCACTGCAAAAAAACACTAATAAATAATATTGTAAATGTTGCTATATTTGATAAGAAATCGCTTTGACGTCATCTTTTGGCAAATTAAAATCATTTGTAAATCGAGAAATATGTCCTGCTTCTGATCAAATACGATCAATATGGACCATTAAAATAATTGCCAAAATTTTGTCTTTGGAAGTTACAAAAAACATTGACAAATATCTCTTACGGTTGCAAATAATTACAATATTTGACAAAAAATAAATATCTGAAATATGTTTAGATTTTAAATAGGTGAAAATATCACACTGGAGTTTGAAATTATTATCTGATTTTTCTACAAGGAAATTAAAATAGGTATTTTATTACGTTTTCAAC
>JAPMOQ010060534.1:1814401-1837776 GCA_026543055.1 Argiope trifasciata
CTTTGTTATTTACTTATCCTTTATTATTATTGTCCTATTACTGCTTACTACTAATGCCCTTTGTTATTTACGCTTGTCTTTTACGTTTTTCTTGTCTAAAATTCTTTAAGAATATCATTCTTTATTTGTTGGTTCTATTATCTTAAAGAATGCCAAGTTGAACCTATTAGATCATTGCACATATCATGCAAAATTTTATACTTTTAATCATAAAATATTCCTTTAAATAATGACTAATATACTGAAAGAAAAATATCTTATAAGTTAAAATGTGTTTTTCAATACTAAAGTAATTCATAAATTTTTCATTTACTTGATATTTACTGTTTTGAATATTCTCCACCCAATAGCTATTTGAATTCGTCTAGTCACAATATCTCATTGCTATAATTTATTATTTGTCACATTTATTATTTTTATTTTTGAATTTAAGTCCTGAAGTAATAAACAAGTTTTTATGATTCTATAATTGCTTAAATTTATACAAAAAATGTATTGTTTCAGAAACACTATGTACCTGAAACCTCCGTGCTTTTGCGCATGCTTTAGGATTAGTATATTTCGCTAAAAAAGTGGGGTAGCAAATGTGAAGCAAGATGTTTCAATTTAACAATAAGCTGAATTTGGATTATTCGAAATATTAGTGAACCACCGATTAGTGAAGAGCAAGCATCAAAAAGTGCAACACTTGGGATTCAGAAATGAAGTCAGAAATCAGTGGTTTTTTTTTCTTTATTTAACTACTTTTCTTGCTGCTAATTAAGAGCTCGTAAAATTTTGAAATTAAGAATATTTTATTGAAAAATTGTTGATAAAAAGGCAAGCTTCTTGCAAAATTATTTAAAGTAATTTTACCTCGCAAAAGTATAATTTTATGCAGGGTTATTCTTATTAATAAATCTATTTAATTATTTCTAAAATGTTACACATAGAAACAAGGATTATTGATAAATATTATTTATGAAGCCATAAGATTAAATTTTGTATTTATGCAAAAGATATGCTTTCGTTTTCGGAATTACATTCTGTTTGAAAGCCAGATTCTTTTTCAGATTCTTACAGCAACTTCCACAAGTGGTCGGTGCAGAATATTGCAGACTTTTGGAAGGAAATGTGGCAATATTTTGATATTATTGCAACCAGGTCCTATGATGAAGTAAGAATAATTTTTTCTACAATGGTTCCAATATTAACTATTTATTAATACTATTATGTATAATATCCATTAACCTTCTTTTAGACTCATTTGTGTTTCATGCTCAAATTTCATTTTGCTATTTCCCCTACTTCTGTGAGCTTTAAAATCATTTCTAATATCTAAGAATGGAAGCATTTCTGAAAGTTCCGTCGAATAAAAATTTGCAACCAATTAAAATTTTAAACAGAAAACGCACATCGTATTCACTATTTCAAGCAAAGTAGATATCATTAAATCATATTTACTTATACTCCATACTCTTTGGAGTATAAATAATCTATTAATCATTATCGTCTATAGCTAATCATTTGTAGATTTGTTAAATCAAATCTATAGATGATAAAGCATGTCATGAGGCAAAATCAGGCTTCAAAACTCTTTGGACAACTATGATTTAACGATACGCTGGACGCATATGCAGAATTCTGAAATATTGAATCGAATTTGGCAGCGATGACTAATCATCTGAAGTATGATAGGTTCATTCGTCCCTTTCTTATTTTGTCTTTTATTTAAATTCATAAATTGCTCATGAGAAATCGAATGGTTTAAGGCAAGACATGGATAATAAAAATAAATTGCAGAAAAAAGTATGGGCTTCATTTTTGTACTCTGTTCTTAACATGAATGGCTTAATCTGATTATTGCGATTAACCTATATTATTATACATTCTTGTATAAGTTTATATAGTGATTTACACTTTAGCAGAAATTTTCTTATAATCATGAACCTGGCTGCTAAGATTTTCTCTCAAAGTAAATATAAATTGGTTCAGTTTCTTTTGAAAGTAGTTTAGCGAGGCAACATAATCCCTAGAATTGAGTCAAATCAGACTTCTCCGTCGGGAGTTACAACTTTACTTTGACCAAAAGAAAAAACACAATTTTATTACGAGTTCGTAATTTGATGTGCTAGTTGAAATATAACTATATACAGCAGTTACTAAAAAGCACCCCTGAAGAAAATGTTATTTTTCACAATAAATTAAAAATTCAAAATGTTTATATATCAAGCAATACTTTATAATCACCAAAATGAAGTTACACAGCATGAGATTTCTATTTCTTCCACTTCATGCCAACAACACTGTTTAGAAAACCATAAAAACTGCAAGCTTGTATTAGTGCTATGTTATGTTTTATTATCATTTATATGACATGAATGTTTAGGCGAGGAAGGTGCCATTCTTGTATTATAAGTCAAAATTTATTCCTACTTAAAATCTTCATTTAACATATATTACTTATTACTAGTGTAGCACTCTCTTTTCCCCCTACACTATGATTCACTCATTAAACGCCGCCCTCTGGCGAGTGCTTAGAGAGACAGTCAGTTAAGCCTCTGTCATCTTTATGTGTTGACGTGTTTTATCCACTCTCTGTTTGTGTTTGTGTGTAACGTAACCTTATATGTTTTAATAATAAATTAATGTTGCACAAGAAGGCTTATCTTAATTAGGACCCACCAACCACCAGTCGCACTAGCATTTATTTTTTTCTAAATTAATTAATTTTAACTAATTTAATTACAGATTTTTGAAACCACTTATAATGTTTTGATTTAAATGAAAGGAAAAAGTTAATGAAGCAGTTTTAATTAAGTATTGATATTTTTAGTCAGTTAAATTGAATTTTTCTTTCCATCTCACATTTATTTATACACATTTTGAGATGCCATTTTTTTAAAGAAAAAATGATACAAAGTGGAAATAATTATATAAATTTGGGCTTTTTCCAGTCTTGTATTCTTAATTTGATTTAGAAATTTAATGCATCAGAAAATAAAGCATTATTTGCATTTTTATCTAGGTATTTAAAAAGACAGGAACTGGTTTCATGGATAATGAGTGGTTTAGCGGAGCTAAATTCAATATGGCTGAAAATATCATGAGAATTAGCGATGACAAAATTGGACTTATATGCTGTGGTAGGTATTATTCTAGTTTAATTTTTAAAAGATTTTTAATTTATTTTTCATGTCCTCCATAACACAGTTTATATAGTTTTTTTCCCAGTGCAAAATGTAGAAAATACGTTGTATGTACGAACGCTTATATTAACTAGAATAAGTTGTTTGATTACACATGTAATATCGAGACTTGCATTCTGTGAATTTTCTGCACAAATAAGGCTCTTATATTGTTAAAATTTATTATATTTAAGGTTTAAACTATTATATTGTTTTGAAAAAATTTAATATTTTCTATATGAGCAAAATAAGATTTCAGCTTCTGGTAAATTGTCTTTTATATTAATGAGCTTCTCCAAAAATAAACGATGTGAGCTCTGGCTTGATTATTCTTTAGTTTTAGATATCATATTAACAGAATAAGGAAGATACAAGATCATTAGATAGGTAGACTCCACTGTTATTTACTGTTGTATAAGTCGTTAAACGTCGTTTCATGTTCTCTAGTTATATCCTCGTTCTTTTTCTTTTTAGAAGATATCGTATGATCTAAGAAATTAGATTGGCAAGACGTTTTAGACGTATAGAAATTGAATTTGTGTTAAGAATCTATGTTCTCATTATTTTTCTTCTTGTAAGTAGAAAGATGTTTGAAATTAAATTGACATGATGTTCTAGATGTATAACAATCGAGCCTATTTTAAAGATTCTATATTTCGCTGGTTTTCTTTTTGGAAGATACTGATGACTTGGAAATTGGCATGATTTACTAGATGTATAAAAACTGAGCTTGAGTTACTACTCTGTATACTCATTCTTTTCCCTCTTTTAGAAGATGTTGAATGAACTTAGAGATTAAAGTGGCACTATCTAATAAACTGATAAAATAAAATAATAAATAGTTAGTTATACAATAACAAACGAGCTTGGATTGGGATTCTATGTGCTATTTTTTTTTCTTTCGAGATGGTGAATGATCTTAGAAATTAAACTGGTAGAATTTATTAGATTTATAACAATGAGATTTGGTGAAACTAATTATATAAACGTTTTTGTAATATTATATTCTCTATAGAAACCTCTCATTTTTCCGTTTTTGTAAATGACAAAACGTCGTTTTCAGGTGCCTTAAATAGAATTTTTATCATCTTACCATCATCCCTTAATTTCCCAACTTAGTGGATAAATTATCAAAAACAATAACTTAATAAACATTTTGAAGAAATATTTCATAATAGAAACTTCACATGGTAATCTTATTTTTAATTAATTTTGTTGATAACTTATTTATTTTATAAATTAATGTCAATTTTCCACCAATATTAGAGTTTCTATAAATGTAAAGCATGAACACTTACTCAGAATGAGAAAATATGGAAAATTAATTTTCATTGATTCGAATCTAAGTATAATTGGTTATTCCTGAATATTTTGAACGACGTCTTATTTCAGATGAACTAGGAAACAGGGATACTGTGACATTCGCTGAAATCTACGAGCAAGTAACACTGTATGCAGCTGCATTTCGGAAACATGGTTTAAAATGTGGTGATAGAGTCGCTTGTGAGTATCATTCATAATTATATTATCAAGCCGTAACATTTACCTCAATTCAAAGCTCAAATTTCATTAAATTACTTTTAAATTACGTTAAAAAGATCAATATTAAAATTGCTATAAATTAAAATCAAATTGCAATATAATTCAATTTATCTTTTTATATTTATTGTAAAGAAAGGTTACTGAAAAATTAGTAAGGAGACATTTTGAAATGTAAGATGGTAAACTGATGTTTTCTTCAATTGAAACATGAACTCTATGGATCGATTAAATTTCATCTATGTAGTGTGCTTTCTGAATTTTTAAAGAGAGATATTAATAATCTCCTTTAAATCCTGAAATAAAGAATTTCTTTGAAACTATCGTGGCATTTATGCGGAGAAAATCATTTTACAACACACGACATCTATGATATCCGAAAAAGACAATGGTCAAAAATTTTCTAGTGATTTCACTAACCATGAGGAAAAGAACTTAGGAAATTAATCGTACTAAATCTGAAGATTCAGAAAAAAATTAGGAAAGAACACAAATGATTAAAAAAAAGAGCCGAAAAACTACAATCAATGGTATTTGGAAAATCAAAGAAATCAAAAATATATAAAGGAGGCAAAAACTTTATTAAAATTTCGTTGAAATGAAGAATTAAGATTAAAATGAATAACTGTAAGGCAAAAAATTTCAAAAACCTGAAGTGCAAACGATTTTATTGAGAAAATAAACGAAAAATTCTTAACTTAAACTATTTAAGAATAGAACAATAAAACATTATTTATTTCAATATTGTTTTTTAAAAATAATTCTGTTTCCTAATTATTATTCAAAAAAGTAAAATAGATTCTAATTTTATTTTATTTTTAAATAAATAATTAAAATAAATAAATAAATAATTTTTAATATATAATTTTATTAGTTTCAATTTTCTTTAAATTCGTGTAGCAGACGTACAGTTAAGCAACAAAAAGCATTAATTGAAATAAGAGCTAGCTGAGCTATTCTGTTTAATTGGTTTGAATTGCAATATTAGTTGAAAATTTAAGCCTTACAGTAAATTTTATTTTTCAGATAGTTCAATTTTCCCTAGAGATAGAAGTAAAAATATTTAATACATTTTTCTTGAGAATAAATTTTATTAAGATTATAAATAGAATTTAATAGGAAAATTCTAGTTAAACCAATAGGAAAGTAAATAAAACGACAATTTATCTTTAGAGAGATTACAACAAATTTAAAATATCAGCTATATAAAATTGCCGGATAAATCCTATTTTTTTACAGAAACGACTAATGATTTTCTTGACCCCATTATTTTTGTTTTGCATTGCTTTCAGTATATGAGCGAAAAGATCTGCTGAACTATAAGTAGATTTTTATTTTATTTTAAAATATCTGACTTTAAAAAAATAATAAAGTTGTTAATCCAAAAAATATAGGATCATTCTTTAACACTTTACCATTTTACAGATTACATATCAAATCGAAAAGAAGCTTTGTTTGCGATGTTAGGAAGTCTCAGTATTGGCGCTATATGGGGTGGACCACTGCCATATCATGGACCCAGAGTAAGCATAATTTCAAATGAAAAATAAGAAGTTTTGTTCACTATAACCTATAATATAGAAATCTTTCAGTGATAGAAATTTATAGTTCTCCTGAAAATTATTAAAGCTACTTTATCTCTTTTCTGTACAAGCTATGCCCTCAAAATGGAATAAAGATTTATTTTTTAAATATATTCTTTTCTTTATTCCCTTCAATAAACTTGCAGCAATAAACTTTCATAGAATAAAGTTATTAACAATAGAGTGAATGCATTTCGAATTTGAGGTATATAATTAAACGTCAAAAAATTAATGTTGATACAATCTTCTTTGTGCAAGAACTTAACTTTGTAAAATATCTTTCAATTTCATGTATCCATGAAAACAATAAGTTTCACATTTTTACTTATAAAATCTGCAGCGGTATTCATAAATTTATTGATATCTTTTCCATAATCTAATTGGTAATTGAACGAAACTTTCGTTGCACATTTTAAAGATAATGCATAATATAGTGAATTATTAAAAGGGTCTATTAAAATTAGTAATGCATTTATCAACTATCAGTAAATTTCAAAAAATGGTCAAAGGATACATTAATTAAATTATTTACAACATGAATATTTTTGTGCCTGTAGAAAATTTCATTCATCTAATAATATTCACACACATGTACATTTGTATTACGATTACATAAGAATATATAAACATATTTTCAAAATTTTCCTGGTTGCTGAAATATATCATGTTTTCGGAAATCTTAATATCAGGAAAAAATTATGGGCAGCGGATTTTTCTCTGTGAATTATTAATACTGTACTACTTCTCACTAAATGCTTTAAATGTTCAATTTCACAAATATATTCCTCTCTATTGAATCGATTTTGCCACGGTCAGCTAGTCGAATACTGAGCATTAGTATGTATGAATATTTTAGCTAATTTCTTTCAAATTTTGAGGATTCCTTGATTTATATTTGCTTAAGATTGTTTCATATTCCATTAAATAATATTTTTATTTCTCAAATGAATGTTCCACTCTAAATTTTACAGCCTTTTTTTTAAATTTCGAACTAATAAATTGAATTGATAGAAGAGTGTAATTTCATGAGTGTAAAGATGAAGGCAAGAGAGACATTTTACTAAAAGGCATAATTACACTATAAAAATCGTATAAAAACTGTAATTGCTAAATTCTAGAAGTTATACCTTTTTAAAACAACTACAATATTTTTAATGAAATTTTTAGATTGAAAACATATGTCATAAATATTTAGGAAAATGAAAGCTTTTACCTATATTTTTGAGAACATTTGAGAACATTCTTATTAAATCAAATTATATGGTACCTTTTTTTTCACCAATGTTCGAATATACGGTCACAAACATTAAAAAAGTCAATAATTGCGACAAAAATCATATTGAGATCCAATCTTAGCGGATAAAGCCATATTTGACGAGTTATTACCACGGGAAATTTTAGTTTCTTGAAACATTGTAGTTTCATTGCAAGAATCATTTTTGATTACAGAGTTCTATAAACAGATGAAATCAATAGAATATTCATATGTATAATATAATAAAATATTCAATAAATCATAAAATATTCAAAAAATATATTAATGACCGCAAAGATAAATGTATGCGTCTATCCAGCTGCGTATGTATGTGCTGGCCTTCTGCAGACCAGACCATTTGACATAAATTTATCAAATTTGGCATATAAATATAAATGTGGGCATAATGTGCGAGTGCTGATGAGTAGGACTGTGCACCTAACAACAATTATTTCAAAAAATTAATTAATTTAAAATTAAGTAACATTTTGTTGTTCCGTGCAGTTAGTTTTCAGAATAAAATACAAAACAAAAATAATTTTTTGCATAATTTTTGTTCCATAATAATTTCCAGAAATTATTCAATGTTTTTAGACAATTTTTTCTGCTTTCAAGAAATTTCGTAAACAATTTAAGAGTGTATTACAACAGTATATGGCATTTTTTAAGTGGAATTGAAATTAATTTTATGGAAATCGTGGTATTATCAATTGTTGATTATCGAGATATCAAGATTCAGCTTATTTTTCCATAGTATGTTTAAGATGTGCTTTTTATGATATTTTAAAATTTTGTTATACGTAATGTTAGGGTTAAACTACAGAACAAAGCAAAGATAAACATTTTTAATTTCATCCATTTAAAAAAAATGCTCTTTCCTCCAGTATAAAAATACATACAAATTAGATTAATACATAGAGCAAGGAAGAGTATTATAGTACTAGGAATTATTTCTAAAATGATGCGAGTTCTATATCGATTTAAATTTGATATGAAAAAATATTTTGCTGAAGAAGTCGTTAGTCATAGAAAAATAAAAATATTTTGTTCTTTTTTTAACAACTATTAATCTTTTCAAATACTCTGCATGCCTATAAATAATATTATTAAACTTATTTTAATATTTCACTGTTATATGAATTTTAAAACAGATGTAAATTGGTTTTGTTCTTAGACTACTTTGCTTTACTCAATTAAATGTTAAAAATTAATTTTTGGAACATAAAATTGGGTATTTTAATATTAAGTGGAAATATTTGCAAATTGATGATGAGCAAAAGGCAGTTTTTTTCTTAAGATATCGAAATTTATCCTCAAATAAATATATAGTTTTTATTTGCGATTAGTTCATTGGCTCTTTTTTTTACAGATGGCATCACTTATTATGCAGAAAGTGAATCCAAAATTTATAATTTCGGTCGATCAATTTCAAGCTGATGGAAAGCAGTATTATCTCATTGATAATCTGCCTGTTGTTGCTAGGGGTAAGTTAGGAAATTGTCTCTATATAGAGAAACTATTAGAACTCAATCCAGTTGCAAATTATTAAATATAGTTAGTTTAAATTCTAAGTTTTTAGTTTAAGTTTTTGCAAAAGTTTAGTTAGATTCAAATTATTATAATTTATACATAATGAGTAAAAATAATTTATCCCTTAAAATATTACCTGTAGTTATATGAGCTTTCTGTTTTTAAATCCTATAGGACCATAAAGCAAATAAAGATGACTTTATTAAGTTTTTGTATAGTATAATAATAGAAGACTATCACTGAATTTATATCATATTATTTGGTGAATTGAAATCCTTTTGTAATTAATATTTCTAACATTTTATGAGACTGATGTTGTAAAATAAAATTAGATCAGCATAAAAGATGCTCTTACTGAGAAATTTTCTATTTATTTATTTTCGTTTAAAGCAACTAAAAATACAAGTGTTTTTCTTTCTTTGCAGATCTCCCAAATTTAGAAAAAGTAATTATTGTGCCAACGAAAGAAGAAACCTTATATCGTGATATATCAGATATTCCCAAAAGGTAACTCATGAAACCACGAGACCAATATATATAATATCACTTTTGAGGATGAAATATTTCTGTTAATGTGCAATTTTAAATGTTTCTGTCGTGTTTTTCATAAATGAATATAAAATGTATTCTCATAAAAATGGTTTTCTAAATTTGTGAGTCAATTTTATTTCTTTTGGATTTTGTAATTTTTGTAGCCAAAGGCCAGACAAACAGACTTTCTCTGAATTTTCTTATATCAAATATCATTACATATAGAAATAGTTACAACTATGCGTTTATCGGTATCAAAATAAAACTTGAATGTGAAGAGTTTTCAAATATCAAAGTCTAATTTTTTAACAATTACAATATTTTTTGTTTACGTGAGAATAAAATTATTCGTAAATTGTGTTAGGGCTTTTATATCAGATCTATTTGTCAATAAATTTCATTACATTCGTTAATAAGGCTTGAACATTTTGAAGTAACTGGTTATTTGGTTAACATGTCGATTAAATTTTTCATTAACGTTGTTATATTAAGCTTAATAAAATGTTTAATTTGCGCAAATTTCTTTCGCTAATTTAACCCTTAAACAATTAAATTTTTTCCAGAATTAGGTTTAACAAAAATGTCACTTTTTTATTGCGATTTGTCTACTGATACAAAACATGCAAAAAACACCCCTTACTTTTGAACCATGCAGAAGGGAAAGCATAATAGACTACAAACTGTTATTTACTGGACAACTATCACCATCTATCCGAATAATTTATTATTGAAAATAGAAAAGATACGGGAGAGACAGTGAAAATGAAATAAATATCCGATAGCCTGTACGACGTATGGGCAAATCAATAGAAGCCCGAAAGCAAGGGCTTCAACAAGGGCAAGACCTTCAAGGGGTTAACAATAATTTTGTTCCAGTTTTTGCACAGATTATTTATGTTAGCACGACTATTATTTATATTTTGAAAAATAGGGCTTGTAAAATACAAAAGCATACAGAATATAAAATCTTTTTTTACTAAATTTTCATTCCTGCAAATTTACTTCATACTTTGCAGCATATATTAAAGAAAAATTCTAATAAGCTGAATTAACAATCAGTGTCCAATGATTAGGAATATAGTTTTGAGAATTTTAAAATTTTATCTTCTATTTCATATTCAAGAGTTTATAAAAAAAATTTAATCAGTTATATCTATATATATAATTGTCATTCGCATCTCTCCTAGTATTCTTTTAGATGATTTCCTTCAAAGCGGAATGACAGCTGATGGATTAGTTCCAAAACTAGTGTTTGAGCAGCTACCCTTCAATCATCCTACCATCATCAATTTTACATCGGGGACCACTGGCGATCCGAAAGGGGTCGTCCATTCTGCAGGGGTAAGGGAGCTAACTATTTATTTCTTTGGTTGAATTGTAATAATAAGATTAAAGTTATTAGCTTATTTGTAAATTATTGAACTTTATCAAAGTGTTCACCCAACGATAATAAGTTCTTTTTTAAATGTTTTTTAGAAAAATATAAAGCATTTGCTTTTAATATTTATTTATCCTTCTGTTGATCATCATGACAGAAAGGGACGATTCAGCTCAAATGTGCTCCCATCGCGCTCATTGCTTATGATTGCAAACATTCATAATTATCTGTTATGGGATAGATCTAATCGTATGTACTTTGTCACAATAAGACCATAAGTCCTTTATAATGTTAAATTGTTAAAAAAACAGTTTTGATCTTCTCACTACCTGATTATTCACTGGATCTCTATCCACGTGTCTTTTACCTAGGATAAAAAATATTACTCAAGGGACGAATATTCCCAAACTCTGAGGAAGTGCAATAACGAAGGCATCAGAGACTTGATAAAAGGAATATTGCAATCTGCCTTTTCATCTTTTCATGAATACTGATAAAAATCACTTTACCATCGAAGCAATAACTTTGAAGGGAGCATTGTATTAAGAGTTTTCTTTTATATAAAAACACATTCTTTTGTTATAAAATAATTAAAATGGGGAGAGAGACGATCAAAAATAAGGACGAGAAATTAATAGTTAGTTCTCTTCGCCTTAGTTGCCACAGAAAAAGATGGAGAGATGGACCTGGCTACGTCCAATCAATGACTGAGCGTACTTCCCCGGGGAAGGGTTATGCCATGGCCAGTGATAGACCGTGAGACTAAACCACAGTTTCCACCAGTATTTTTGTCGTGTGTGGTCCAATTCTTCAGTTTTATCCGTATGCCTGTGGGTGGTTTGGATTAATCAGTTAATGATTATATTAGGAAATAAACATCAGAAGTACTTGAACTTAATAGTATATCACTTTTTAATTATAATTTCAGTTTCCATTAGAATGTTGATAATATGATAGTTTTATCATTATCCATTAAAATGCTGATACAAAGAAAACTATGAATTTAAGTACCAATTGAGAAATGGAAAGGTACATTTCTCGATTTTCTCTTTGGAACAGTAAAAGATATAACTTTTTGTTCTATTTTGTTTACTCTGTTATTTTTCACATAATATGATTTTCTTTTATGACATTGTTATTATTATTTTGCTGCTATATTGCTTACATTATTTGTAGCTCGTAAGATAATTGCCAAAATCAATACATAATCTGGGATTAATCATTTAATTACAAAGATATAAAACATTTTATATTGTTCCAAAGTCGGACAATTCTTAAATCTTTATATGAATAGAAATAACATTGCATATCCCAAAAAAATGAGTTAAATAATTAGAAATTAAAATACGTTTGTGGATAAAACCATTAAATTCGTTTCACTCAAAATGCTTAGCACAGTAAAGAGCATTTAGAAGATATTTAAATTTTAGCTTCACAAACTTAGATTTCTCTTGGATTTAAAAAATAATTATCATTAATATCAAATGATAAAGAAAAGAAATAAGAAGGATAAGGTTTATGAATTTGTTGGTCAAACAACTCGTTTCACTTAAAGTACTCTACAAAATCAATCACTTTAAAAAAAAATTTAAATTTGTATAATCCATGAAAATATGTAAACTTAAAATATGGTAACATAACTATAGATTATAAGAAATGCATCAAACGATTTATATTTCCAGTCTTTAATTTCCTACATTTTGATTTCAGATTTGAATTTTCTGCAATGGAAGTAAATAAAAAAATGATTCTACAAAAATTTTCAATCATTTTCTTTTTAACATATCTAAATCAGTTTTTCAATCAACATAAAATTAATATGTTTCTGATAAAGATAATATTTTCCTTTTTATCGTAAATATTAAAGTAAAACTTTGTCTAACTAATTTTATAGTTATATTTATGTTTTCTTAGGTTCTCATATGTCAGCTCAGAGATTTTTCTCTTCATTTAAATATGAAAAGCGGCGATGTTGTGTATACGAACTCTGCAGTAAGTTTCTATTTTTCTTAAATCTCTGCAATGCTAGAAAAATGTGCTCTATAACATTACAAAAACATAGAAATAATTTCATGGAGTTATTTGTGAAATTGATGGAGATACTGGCTATTAAAATTATGAGCTTTCCTTGTCTCGGGAAAAAAAAGGTGGTGACCAAAAATTAAAAATCATATCCTCATTATCCTACCTCTGATGTGAGTGATTTTAATTTTTAATTATTTGTATTCACTTTTTTCATTGTATAAATTTCACTTCATCGTGAAAAATTATAAAAAAATAATAAATAAAAGTTTGAAAAAATTATATTACAGCAACGGATAATACATTTTTTTTTAAATTTTAGACGAACCTTTTTTCAAGTAGCAGAAATTTCTTAAGTTCAATATTCGTCGATTTTAAGAATAACTCAACGGAACTTATTCTTATTTTATTATATAAGATATTTTTATTAAACTTTTTAGACTATCTTCTTTATTTTTGCACTTCTTTATATCTTTTTCTCCTTTTTCTTTTTAACTTCTCATCTCGCCACTAAGGGCGCTGTATTCTGACTCAATAACTTCAGCACTACACTTTATTATAGGAGAGGTTTCTTCTTTTGCTATACGCGACACCTCTATGTAAAAATAAAAGGTCCACTCCAATAGGATCCAATAGTAAGTAACTTCTAAATAGTAAAAAGATAGTAATATATATCCTTTTAAAAATCTTTAAATTAAACAAATAATTATATTTTATTTCTGGGTTAATGAAAGCATGTTTATAAAGTAGAAAATATAAATGTAGTGCCTAGTACTATTAATAATATTTAGAAATTTTATATTTACATTTTAAAAAACAGAGTTTCAAGATTAAAATCGGTCTATTATAAGACCATTAATAAAACTATTTTACTCAGTTTCAGATTCTTTTAAAGACTACTCGAAAACAATTTGTCAATAAATTGGTGATACTTTCTCGATATGATCCCTTATTAGGTGTAAAATAATAATTTAAAATTCCATAAATGTATCAGTATTTGTTAAAATTGAGAGGAGAGTTTCAGTTTAAAATATTGACATGGCAAAAATATTTTACTAAAAGGACAAATAAGTTCGAGGAGTTTATTTAAAAATCTAAACATCATCAAATTTTCAGCAATACATTTATTGCTTCAATCAACAAAAGATTTGTTTTTGTGCCATTTAAAGCCCTTTTCCAACCGGGAATATATGCCTATTTCTAAGATTTAAAAATTAATTATTGATTGGCAATTAACGGGGATACCCTGTTTAATCTAACCAATACTCTAATGTGTGTCTTTTTCAGGTTGGATGGGCCGTTTGGGATTATGTGGTCCCAAATTTAGCTTTAGGAGTGACTTTGTTATTGTATGACGGCATTCCTATATATAAAAGAAATTTCAATTTTTGGAATATGATTTCTGAGAATAAAGTGAACTTTGTTTTTATTTCACAATCGTATATAGATGATTTTGAACACGAAAATATTCTTCCAGGTAAGTTAATGTTCTTGTAAGAATCTTTTTGAATAAATTTATAGGTTACTTTAAAGTATTTTAATATACGAAATATAGGGAAATATTGTTATCATCAGAAAATTCGAACTCGAGACAAATCTTCCTATTTTGGAGTTTCCTGAGTTTGGGAATCACTTTTATTGGATAATATATGTTTGCCTGAAATAAAGTAATTAAAAAACTCTGGAATAGACAAATAAAAATTGATATATTGTCGTTTTTCTAAATTTTTACAAGATTATCAAATGTTTAACAAAATTCATTCAAGTGTTTGGCTGTCCACATATTAGATTATAACAAAAGTGCAAAACAAAAAGAGCAAGTTGGATGAAGTTCAGTATACTGATTACTTTTTAGTGTCAATTATGTCAAGGGTCGATTAGCTAACTGTTTCAATCATTCAAACTCAATATATCAAATATCTACTGATTTAAATATATGAAACGAGGTATTGATTTGGCGATTATAATCTTAGTTAGCAAATTTTAATTTCAATTGGTATTAAATAAAACTTTATTTAAACTTAAATTTGATTTTGGGGCACCTTTTTTTAAATGCCAGAAACTAATCGTTAAAAAATTAATTATTAATTAATTAATAGTACAGGAATTAATTAAAAATGTAATATTCATGCTTTAGATTGACGATTTCAAGCTGTTATATAAATATCCATGATTTCAAAATAGTTTTGAAGATTAGATCAAGAATATGAATTTCAAATAGTAATATTCGAGACTATAAGAATACGAGTTATATATAAAGCTTTATTGTACTAATTAAAACACATACAAAATATTTTTTTCAATTTAATTTTCGAATTACGTTTATTAGTTAATCGATTTAGATTTTGTCTTCCTTTAGATCCAGGAACTAGTTTGGATTATTTAAAAGTTATCGCATTAGGAGGAAGTCCTGTTAAACCACAAGATTATCAATTTTTAATCAATTATATCAAAAAGGATTTGTACATAGTAAGCCATTATGGTAAGTAACGCTAGTCGTGATGAATTCTGATGTGATGGGTCATACCTAAAATGTTCTTTAATAAAATTATCGATTCTTGTCTAATTAGTTTTTTACTAATTATATCTCGATTCGATACATCTTGAATAAAATTATTATAATTTACTAAATGTTTTTTTAATATTTGCTTTAAATTTCATATTAGTTTTATTCAAATTAAATTTTATTAATTAATAAGTAAGTTCTGTTATCATAGAATCGTAAAATATAGTGAATAATTAATAAAATATTATCATTATTTCATATAAGACAAAAGTTAAAAATTTCGATATGCTAAATTTCAAATGCAAATTATAACGAATTCGCTTTTCTTTTTCCATTTTTTTAAATTTTGTGTAAAAACTTGACTGAAATTTTCTAGATAAACTATATTTTTATCCCTTAAGTGGGTACGCGCTGTCTGGGTGACTGCTAATAGCAAACTTTCACTCACTCCTATTCTATTTTTAGCTCAATTAAATGGATTGACCCTGTGGATTTCTGTTTCGTGACCTTCAATACGCCTGCACTTTTCCAACCGATTTCAGCAGATGGCTTTTTAAAATAATTCAGTTATTTCTTTTCACGCAGTCAATGAGACCGCTTCTTCCCGTTTATGTCCCAGTGATAAACAAGGCTTAACAGAAAGCACGAAAACTTGGGCCTGGATATAGAATCCAATTCACTGATTCTCTTATCAAATAGCACTCCATACAGTTTTAAATGTAGTAGAAAGTAATTTTAATGATAAGGATAATTGCGCAGAAGAGTTTTTAGATGAAAGTTCGCATTCAACTGATTCTGATATGTATGTTCTCAAACATTACTAATTTTTCTAGCGATAATTTTTTTATGAAAAATTTATAAAATATGTTAATATACAATGATATAGATATACAGAATTTATAGGTTGATTTTTATGATAGCTCTTAAGCTTTAAGTTTAAAATGCCCTAGAAAACCGTACTATGAAAATAACACAAGCCTATAAATAAAGGGCCAATTTTACCCATTGTCAATTTTTTAACTTTTCATATAATTGGTGAATTTTACAGTATATTGTTTTCTATATACCGAAAAATAAACATGGTTCAAAAAGTATGAAGCAATATGTTTTTTCAAGAATATTATTTATTGTTACATGTAATTTGAGAAGAAAATGCAACGCATTTACTTTTTCCAGTGATAAAATATTTTGAAAAATTTCTAAAACATATTTATATAGTAAGAAAAATATCTTCAGAATATATTATCTCATTTTCTATGTAATACTTTCATTAGAAAATTTGATTCGAGTATAAAGAAAATGTGTTCTTGTTGACCACACCTCCTCAGTTATGTCCGAAATTTTCACCTTCCGAGTTAAGGGTTAAATTCTATAAAATAAGAGTCTATATAATTTGCAATTTCTATCTTAGTAGCAAAAATTTAATACAAATTTTGATATTTTTATTATTCAAATATTTTCTGAAGTCACTGGTCAATATTTTTTATACATGCAATGAACAAAAATTTGAAAAATATAGCTACAAGAAGCCTCAATAAATGTACTCGATTAAAACATTCCTTACTGCACTCTATTATAATTATTATAATGTAATTAATGAAGAATTATTATGATTACCTAATCATGTTTTGGGAAGCAATCGAAAATAATAATGAATTAATTGAAGAATTTACTTTAGTACCTTCATATGAAAATGATAATATATATATATATATATATATATATATATATATATAATTTTTTGCAGAAACTTTATTACTTAGTTTACGATGTATTTTATTTACTGCCAGGAGCCTCAGAAACCTTTGGGGCATTCTCGGGATGCGATCTATCTTCTTCTTTTTATACTTGTGAATGTCAAGTACCCGCACTTGGTGTCGATTTACAAGTCTTTGATGAAAAAGGCAAGTTTGGATTCAGTGAATATTTGAAGAAAAAGAATTAAATGGGAATTTTTTCTCCTAACTAACACGCAATTTTCATACATCAGGGTTCGCACAATGCGTGAACATATTGAAAATAATATGTAGATTCCAAATATTGAAACAAGCTTTTTTATTTATTATTCTTATTTTTTATTTTAAAAAATATTTTCATTAAAATATAGGATTATATTAAATTAATTTATGTTCTCTTTGTAATGTTTAGTGATTACCAATAACCGAGGATATTTTCTTTTCTGTGTTTTAACTCTAAACTTTCTTAATTATTACAATCGACTCTATTCTTCATTTTTCACTACATCGTACTTCAAATTTATAGAGACAATATTTTTTGAAAATTTGAATTCAAGATTTCAAGAATCTCCATATTTTAGATTCAATTGTGTAAGAAAAGCACGTTGTCTGTTTATTTGTCCATGAAAACTATAATTCAAAATAATTTTTTCTGCTTGGCTGTCTAAATATTTTTAGTATAATATCCACTTACTAGATAGACTTATGACAAAAATTTTATAAAATACACTTTCAAGAAGTCTATATATCACGTTGTCTGACTATAAGCAAAGACTTAAGGACAAAACACAAAATTCTAAGTAAATAAAATTTCTTATACAGATTTAACACCTAAAAGAAAAATCCTTTTCAAATTTTGAACTAAATTTGCCAAGGGATTGACTATCTATCATTGTACTTTCACTTGCATGCAATCACTCAAAATTGCATGAAGTTAAGCATAATAGTAGATGAAGTTAAGCATACAATTTTAGCAAGTAAAATATAGATCTGTTGAAAAATTTGGACCAAATTTGTCTTATTTCTCATCTGTTAATCGTACATGCATTTAAACATTATGAATCAGAATCATTAGAATATAGATAAATAAAATTTGGTGCATTGTTTTAAAACCTAAAATAAGATTCAATTCAGATTTTCAATTATATTCATCTAGAGTTTTACAGTCTATCAGTCATGTAATTCTCATATACGTAGATACATACATGTGATAGATCAAAAATGCAACAACGAAATAATGGAATTTGGTAGACTCATTTATTATAATTAATTTGGTCGGTGTCAAATTTAGGTTTCAATCGGTCGTAAAAAAAGCATAAAAAATGAATCTTCTGCTCTGTATTGTGCTATAAAATACAAAATTTTCATGTGCAGGACATTGATACATAATAATAAATGTCTGAATAGTCGGAGAATTAATGATCTTGCCTGAAGTCAACAATTTTGTGCATTTAAGTAACTTTTATACTATGCGAAAAAATATGGGGGAAACCTTTTTTATTGGTTATAAAATGTATGTTGCCATTACATATTTTGCGCTTGTTCCTAAACATGGCTAAAACCTTATACGGATGAAACTGACTTAGGAAGATTTGACAGAAATATGTAAAGCAATCCTATTAAAAAAACTTCGTATTTGTTCTAATGGAATTCATGAGATTTCGGATAAAATCGCAATAAAGTGAAATTGTATCTTGATCTATTTTGCAATCAGCTTCAAGGAATAACTTATTTATGAGATTTTACTGTAATTCAATGACCATTTTATATGGGAATCCAATCATTTTAAAGTTTATTACCCTCAGTTTTCATTCGAAGCAGATATTGGAAAATGTCGATACATATTGCACATTTTTACATTCATTCCTTTCTAAAAATACACTATTTTTTTATTTGTATTTGTAGGCAATTCCATCCTGGGAAAACGAGGAGAAATTGTCATAACGAAACCATTTCCAGGTCTACCCATTTATCTTTGGGGAGATGAAAATAACGAGAAAATGAGCGAAACATACTTAAGTAAATACCAAGGTGAAATATTTTATTTATACAATATTGGCATTTGACAAAAGTATTTATTTATATATACTGTGCTTTTTATAATTTACTGTGTTCCAAGTTTTGAAAATTTTTACATGATTTATTTATTTAATATTCAGGAGTATGGTGTCAAAATGATGAAGGTTGGATTAACCCAGTAACAAATGGTTTCCAAATTGTAGGAAGAAGGTAAGAGAAAGTTATTTTAGTCAATATCCAAAAGAACGAATCTGTAACAAAATTACAGAATTACAAATGAAAAATAAAATTAATTTATTTAAAAATATAAATTAACTTATATTATATCTATATATTATCTTATATTATATCTAACTTATATTAAAATACAAAAATTAGAAATAAATCTACATACTTAAAACAGGTAATATAAAATAATGTAATTTTGCTCCAACTACTGATTTTTATTTTGTCAAAATTCTTTCACTTACGATCCTCAGATGCGTCATGAATTGTCATTTACTTCTCCAATTACCATTTTTTTTTTTTTTGAAAGGCATCTCAAAAACATTATTTCATTGTACCTTCTGTTTATAGACAAGAAAAAAGATTCATAATCACTACCATCTGTTAATTAATCTAATCTGTTATTTTTTTACATTAAATTCTTATTTCTTAGGTAAATCATTTAGGGTCTTAAATTCTAAATGCTCTCCTTTTTTTAACACGCCTTTAATTTTAAAATGTATAACAAAATAAAATTTTGAAAGAGCCGTATCTGCAGCAACAGGGCTAATTTCTCCCGTTTTATTTATCACAATCTTTTAAACATAGCTAATCAATCAGAATTTCTGATTTTAACTTGAAAAAACAAGTTAAAATCAGAAGTTAAGTAATCAGTGTTAAGTAATAAATTTATTTGTTGGGGTAAGATGTAGTTCAATAAAGTTGATAAAAATAATTAAAATTACTATAAATATGGTTCATTAATGACAGCCTATCGAAGTAGACAAATTTGTATTCATATCCTGAATATTGGAAATATTAACAACTTATCAAAAATTTAAAAATCTATCGATTTCTATTTAATGTTAAAAAAATTTCTATTTAATGTTAAAACTACTTCCTGAATTCATTCCATCAAATATGGTAGAATCCTAAATATAATTTTTTTTCGTTCGAAGATAGTCTAACTATATTTTTTAAGTTTTTCATATGTCTACCTTTAATTGAGCAATAAAAATCAATATTCGTGTCAGAAATTGTATTTAGAAAAAAAAAATTAAATGCCTAAGAATTGGGGCCATGAAATTTAAATATAAATGCCGTTTTAAAAAGATATAATATTAAGAATTTTTTTAAATCTATTTTATAGTGATGAAACATTAAATCAATATGGAGAAAGACTAAGTCCAGGTGATATCTATTTTGCAAGTAAGTGATTAAAAATGTAAATGGTCATTCACTTTATTCTTATATTATGAAAAGATCAAATAATAATGATAATCAACTAAGAATCAAACGGGCATTCAAGCATATATTTTAAGATCACCTTATTACTGGAGAATTAGGGGTTCAAAAAGAGTAAAAACAATAATAAACCCAAGCAAAATTATGTATATTACATAAAAGATTAGATTATAATTATAAAATCTGCTTCTTTTTCACTTGAATGTTTAAAAACATTTATTATTTGTAAACAAATTAATAGTCAGAATATTTTTTGGTGTAGATTGTTCGGGAACAGCACAAAATTATATCATTATTTTTATACTATTAGAAATTTATTTTCTAATCTACAATCTTTTGAGTAAAAATGTAGAAACTGTTATAGGAGCAGATGCATTTTTAATTGAATAGTTAAAAAATTATTTTAAAAAAGTTTTTTTTCCAAACAAATCGTCATTCTACCTTAATAAACTGTGTCTAATATAAATAGTATTAGAACAATTTTACATTTTTTATTCAAATCATAAAAATTTAATTTCAATTTTTACTGAGTTATCAAGATTTCGAGATCTAAAATCTTTAAAGTACTAGATAATCTGCCATTAATAAGCATGTGTAACAAAATAGTTTCAATTAACTATGGACATTAACCAAAATGAATTTATCCAAACGCGAAATTTGTAATATTTATTACAAATGAAAAAAAAGTACATAACGGTCAACTTGATAGTTAAAAAATAATACTTAATTTAATACTGCGCAGACAATCAAGGCTCAATAAATCAATAATCACTGAAACATAGCTAAAACAGAGGATACAGCTCACAATACAATGCGTTTTAACTACTTATTAAAACTATTTTGAAAGAAGTTTAATACAAAATGCTTATTAAACAATTATGTTTGTTTTAAAGGAAGCTTAAGGTGAAATGAATTTTATAAATCTCGTTATAACGCAAACATCTCTCTCTAGAAAATTGTCCATCTAGAAGAATTTTTTTTTTTATTAATATCTCAGACATGATTACAAAATTAAACTAGTAAAAGTATAATAGAAAATCTCATTGGCAGAGAGTTGAAGAAATAAAATAATTACTGAAGAACAAATTTCTTGTATATGTATAGTAGAATGAAAACTAAACAATAAAGGCTGGAATTCTATAAAATAAAAAATAATGAAAGTTCAGATCAAAACTAATCATCAGATATGATCAAAACAAACAGCGATTTATTCCCAGAAAAAATTAATGTCAGATACAAAATTTTAAAAGAATGCTAAAATAGGATATTAACATATTAAAATAAGAATTTTAGAACACTAAAATAAGATATTTGTCCGCGAGAGGAGAAAATAATTAACATAAATTTGAAATTATTAAACATAATGACTCCAGAGCGTTGACTTATGCTTCAATCCAACAAAAAATATTCTAAATGAAATATATAAATGAAAATTACAATTCCATAACTAAGTTTCATTCATTTCTTGCTTTATTATCATAATAATAAATCAATCATTTTACACATAAAAAAAAGTTGAAAGTAAAATATTGGTAGTAATTCCATCCAATTCATGGTTTTTGGTCTCAAGATAGAAGCTCAGATTAAGTCATTGCTACAGACAGTGTTGGGCGATTATATGCTCTAATGTTTGCTTTTATTAAGTAAACTTTCTGCTATTCTTGTACAAATAATAAATATATCCTTAGAACAATTTCAAAGTTTTTGTAAAAAGATAACACGAACTTCTTGTTTCAGTTTCTGAAATGGAAGAATTGGAGGATTACATCTGTGTTGGTCAAGATCGGTGGGATGGCGAATCGAGAGCAGTGCTTTTTGTGAAACTGAAACAAGGATATTCTTTTAGTCCAGAATTAAAAGAAAAAATTATTAAAAATGTCCGTAAGGAACTTCCAGATGTACCGGAAGAAATTTTAGAAATCCCAGATGTGCCGGTAAATTATACTCAAATTATTATTTTGTTACATTATTAAATTTTTTGAAAAAAAAATATTTTATATTTATGTTGGATATTATATTATGCACAATTTAAATAAATAAGTAAAAATGATGTTAATATAAATTTATAGCTTAAATTTTTACTTTCGCGATACTGAAGTTTTTTGTTATTGTAATAGCAAAAACCTCAAACTCGAGATTTTGAAAACCTCTACATTTTAGACTCCCGTCAATACGAAAAACACATGTTTGGAATATAGTTTATCTAAGCTTGGCGTGTAAAGTTTGATTTAACGCGCACCTGACTTGCAGGGACAACTGATCTTTGGTGCATTTCGATTTTGAGCGCAGGGCCATCTGTTTTCGATGTTGAAATATTGCTGCCACGCCAGTGGGACATTAATTTAGTTTGGTTTAGTTTAATTAGTATCACGTTGCAAAGCAACACTAGGGGCTATTTTGGGACGGACCTCGTAATTTCAATGTAGTCACCACCTGAGCTGACGCTCCCTCTCCAAACTTCTACACCACATCAGCGAGAGGACATTTGGCACTGACTGATTAAGCGTGCACCAGATACGCTTACACGACGCTCCTTCGGTGGAACCGTGTTTCGAACCAGAAACCTTCCATTTCCGCTGTCGAGAATTTACCCTCAGGCCACCACGGCCCCATATAATAATAATAATAATAATAATAATAATAATAATAATAATAATAAT
>JAPMOQ010060534.1:1837786-1850214 GCA_026543055.1 Argiope trifasciata
AATAATAATAATAATAATAATAATAATAATAATAATAATAATAATAAGGGAAATTCTCTTATTTCTAAAAGAAGTCCTGGTTTAATGTTCATTTTTATATTGCAAAATAGAAAAATAAATGTAGCATACGGATGAATGATTTTTTTTAAATAATCAAAGATATTGTTTAGTTTATTTAGAATTAAAAAAGTTTCTAAAATTTTGTTTTTTAATGAATATACATTTTAAAAAGTATTTCCTTTCCATTTTAGTATAATCACAATGGAAAGAAAATGGAGTCCCTTGTGAAGAAAATTGTGAAGACAAATACAGTACCAGAAATCAAGAGTATTACGAATCCAGAATGCTTACAATTTTTTTGTAATATACCAGAATTGATAAAATTTAATAAAACTTGAATTTGATTAGAAATAAAATAAAATTTTCAAAAGTCAACAATATATTTTTACAGAAAATGTCTTATATGAGAAATAAAATGAATTATTGTGTGAACTTATAATCCTTTGTGTGAATTTGTGTGTAAAATATCTCTGGTTTTATATTTTATTTATCAAAAATATTCATGTCTTCAAATAAATTAATTTATCAGAAATAAAGTTAGGGCCATATAGTTTTCAATGATTTTATTTTCATTTTTTTCAATTTTTTTTTCAAAATAAACAAAAAAGAAGGGAAAATTAAAAGTGCATTTTTAAAAAATCGAATGTCTTCTAATAAATATACTATAACACTGAACAAAATTACTTACTTTCTTTTTTATTTGAAAATTAAAATTGTCGGAGAAAAAAGTGTTTGCATAAGAAAAAGATATATAATCACGTAAGATATAAAAATAGTTGGGGAAACGAGCTTGATTCGTTCATCTTTCTAACATTTTCGTAATTTCTTTTTTACTTAATGAGCAGCGCTAACGTGTAAATAAAAAAATACATATTTTATACTGTCGTTGAGTCTTTATGCATAAATCAACTATTCAAAACATAAAAAAATATTTATGTAGTATAACATTAAAAATTTCGTAAAATTATAAAAATGGAAAAAAATGAGGTTATAATATAAAACCCTAGTATTAGAAATTTAAAATAACGATTAAAAATGCAATTATATGCTCAAAATTCATTGAGAAAAAATCTAATTTTTTTTATTAATTTTTATTTAGAATTCGGATTGAAATTTTTATAATATTTCTTAGTAAACTCATGCAATCTAAGAATTAACCACGAGTCTAATTTGACAGCTTTAAGTTTAAAAAATCTGCCAAGTGAAGCATTTTAATTCATTTTGTCATTCTGCAAGTCACATATAGAAATTGATGTATGCTAAAACGGCGTACAAATGTTAATATTTTGAAAGAAATTAGACAAAACATTGTCGTGTTAAGGTGTTTTAGATTAGGGGCTCGAAACTGCTTTAAAGTTTTGAAATATATTGCATTTATACTCTTAGACATCTTTATCGAAAATGCGGGAAAATAACAACATATACGAAAATGCAGGTGGTATTTAATGTGCTACATTTAATTAAAGTTTTATTGCATTAAAAACCATTAAATAAAAAGAGCTGTTATTAAAATTCCTAAATGAAGACATAATCTATACATTAAAAGAATGCCATGTATATACTTAAATATGTATACTTTTATAATTATCTTTCAAAACAACCAAAATTTTCTAACATCAGTGCAAAAAACTTATTTATTATCATTTAAACTATCCAAAACATTTAATGAATTCTAATATGTTTTCTAAATAATAAAATCATGTAACTTTTATAAATTAATATTATATTTCTATTAATCTAAAATAAATAATACAAGTCATCAAATCAGAATTCATATACATACACAAGTCATTTTACAGATGTCATTCAGTTGTAGAATTTCTTAGACATTTTTCTTTTTCGAAATTTTTACGTCAGTTCTATTTTTCAAGTTTCAATGCAATCTGTCATATCATTTTTCTACCCGAAGTTGACTGCTAGATGCTTATTTAGAAATAGCACATAACTTTATTATTAGTTCTCAATTTTTAATATTTTTAATTTTATCATATAATTAAGCCAAATTATTTTATTGCATTCAGAAGATTTTTATATTTCTCTTGAATGTAGAAATGTATCACGAAACTGAGGGAAAAGATGGTAAGATTTAATTTATTTCAGAATATTTCACAGAAACGCTTTTCTTAAATTTAATATTATGCAAAACATTTCATTTCATTTAATACATAAATTTGCTAAAGATATTGTTTTCTAGGTTTAATTAGTTGCGAAAGTTAACTTAATCTTTTAATGGTGTGGAATCTCATTAATAATAGCTAAAATCTTTTTCATGCACTTCTTACGAGCACTTGCAAGTTAAAATTGATTCTTAATTTCATGAAAAATGTTGGTGGAAAACCTGATTAAAATAACTTTAAAAAGATTGGTTAAAAAAGAAAATAATAATAATGTGGAAATCTATGATCACAAATTTCAAGTTATCATATAAGAATATTATCATTTTTAAGTCATTACTTGTCTTAATTAATTTAGGTCATTAGCCAGTTTAAACTGATCTGAAAAAAATCACAAAACTTCTCTATCGGTCTCTGTCCTCTTCTTCTCTCTCTATATATAAGGATAATAATAACTTTTTTAAACTTTTCAATTTTTCTTGCTGATAAACCAAGTTCTGGAGTTTCACCGATTTCCAGATTTAAAAAAAAAAGTTTTTCCAAATATCGAAGCGTGCATAATCTGATAATCTCATGATTGATTCAAACCGGTTTAACCGGTTGGTTAATAACTTAAATTAATTAAAATAATTTGTAAGAATTCGGAAAATGAAGAAATCAAGTTTGAACTTTACTTGTTCGATTTCTCGCCAAATTTGACAAATTTCTGCATTATTTTCAAATAACTCTAAAAGTGAAAAATTTATATCTCAAAAGCAATAGATTGCCAATTTACTATCCCATTACACATAAAGATTTTTTTAAAAACTTCCTTATGATGTTAAAATAAATTTTGGGCTGTTATGTTTTTGCTAATAAATAAATCTTCGATTTGTTTCCTCCTGCGCATTTTGAGGCTTCAAAAACCTCAAGCCAAAATAATATCGTATTTTCATATCAAAAACTATTTATACAACAAATCTTTTTATAATTTAAAAAATAACGATTTAAATCTTATGAATTAAAAATAATTTTGCGCTATAACATTTTTGGACATTAAAATGAAAAATATTCATATCTCGCTTACTTTTTAATCAATTTAAATAGATATTAATTCTATAAATATATCTTTGAAATTTACACTTTGGCCCTCCATAGTAGGCATGCGCGAAATTTGATGGATTTATGTCAAGTGGTCTAGGTTGAATCGCCACACACAAGCACTGAAGAAAACATACATTCATCTTTAGTATAAGTGCAGATAACCCTTTTTTCTGTATTCGGAAAACTAAGTAAAAAAAAATTCATTTTAAGAATGGAGCTCTGAATTTTTAACAGTTTGTGATTAATAATTTTTTTGTCATCAATAAAATATTTGCATTTCAATTTACCAATAATTAGAAGCAAAAGTATAAAATAAACTGAAGAAGAGATTAAAAAAATTTTGGATACATTTTGTTAGGAATTACTGTTGAGAACAGTTGTAAGGATAAGTTAGTTTTCATACTTTTTATTCTATTAATCAGATTGCATTTTTGATCCCTTTTTACTTAAATGCACTAACACTTTAATTTCTTCTTAATATTTCAGCTGCTTGCAATCTCAATAAATGCGAAGAATCAGTAGAGAAGCGATTTTCCCTTCTGCCTACAGAGACAGTAACTAATAATCAACTGGAAAAATTCAAAAACTTCATTTCGAAGAAATACAATCTACAATTTGGTATACAGATTACATTATTACTGTTTGTAGAGAATACAGTGTGTATAGTTAATAAAAGATACTAATACTAAAGATACTAAACTACTAAAAGATACTAAACTACTAGATAAAAGGTAGCCATAAAAATTTACAAGATTCAAAAATTTAATTCGAAACACAGTTTGATAATATTTTAGGTTTAATTCACATATATTTATTTAACTTAAAAAGTGCTTTCAGATATATAAAGTTATTATGTCTACATAATGAAAGAATTTAATATCGTCAATACCTAGACGTTAACATTATTACTAAATCGAAGAAAATAACTATTGTACACTTTCAAATATTAATTCTTTAACTAATAGAATGTTTTATAATAATTATAAAAAATTAGGGATATATTTCGCCCGCAAATCAGTTGTATCATTAGACAGTTCATGTCTTCAATATGAAAAGATATATTTCCTTAGTTTTATAAAGCGATCAGAGATCATTGGGGAAAAAATATTACATTTTTTTTTTTTCAAAATTCTAGTTAATTTTTGAAAAATCATTTTTTGTGAGCACATGTTGTGTAGTTGAAAAAGGAATATTGTGGATTTGTGAATATGCGTATACATAATTTAAATTTTAAAATTAAATGGTCACCGTATTTTTTTAAAAGACTGCAAAATTTAATATTCCAATGCAATCAGGAAACAACTATCATTTTATGGTTCCCTATTGCAAAATGTTCCTGTATGTGTTTCCTGAGTAAAATTTACTCCCCTTCTCATCAAGATACTTACAATGAGATAACTAACTCGAAAATGAAGTAAAGAATATGTAACATTTCACTGTTATTTCACCATGAAAATAATTTAAAAAAAAATTTAGATATTAGAGTTGATTTCCTATTATACAACGTCTTCCAATTATTTCTGACCTGATAAAAAAAAATTAAATCTTCTAATCATAAACTGTTCATATACTTTCATTATAAATGCAGGATGATTTAAAGCAATTCCATCAATTACATGTGGCTTAGCTTTCTCGTAACTAACTATTAGTAGAATACAACTGAGAACAGTACAGAAAGGAATTTTAAATTAGGAAACGAATTAATTATTATCCCATGCTATATTTTTCATCTTATTATCAATCTCCAAACAATAATTCCTTTCACATCACCACTGAAGTATTTTTGCAGAAGTTGATATACATTCAATAGCCACAAATATGTTTTGCCTGTAACTAACTAAATCGAATCTTAGTCCATCGTTCTATTGGTGGTGAGGTGGTCGGCTGTATACAAGAAGTCGATTGTTCTATATGTGTCGCTTAGTTTAGTTTAGTTTAGTTATATTAACGTCCCGTTTAAAGCAACACGAGGGCTATTTTGGGACGGACCTCGTAATTTTGAACCACGGTCAGATGACGAGGACGACACCTGAATTGGCACCCCCCTCTCCACACCACGCCACACCAGCGGGAGGACATCTGGCCTGACAGATTTAACGTGCAACAGACCCCCTCACACGACGGTTCTTCGGTGGAATCGAGTCTCGAACCTGAAACCCTCCGATTCCGAAGCCGAGACTTTACCACCGGGCCACCGCGGCCTATATGTGTCACAAACTCTGTTTTATTATCGCTTCAAAACTGTACAGCGAACGAATTGAGAGCACGTATAAAAAATGCGTCATATGATGGTGAAAATATATATCAATCCTTGAATATTGAATCTGAGACCTATAGGTCTTATGAAAGAAAATCATGACCATACTTCTGTATTGATTTCAAATTGTCCTCATCTATATTTCTTTATTAATGAAGTAAAGCTATTTGTAGACTGCATATAATTGATCTTATATAATCTAGCATTTAAGTTATAAAATCAAACTTTAAATCAAACCCTTAATAACTTGATTAAAGTAAAGTACATTGAAAGAAATGATAAGGCCTCACTTTTGAGTTTGTTAATTAAATGATTCTGTTGATCATCATGCTTAATATTTGTTTTTCACAATGTACGTTTACAGGTTCTTACTGGGATTTCCACAGGTGGTCAGTGGAAAATTTTCCAGACTTTTGGAAAGAATTATGGCATTATTTCAATATCATCGCATCCATATCTTATGATAAGGTAAGAATCAACGTTTTTTTAAGGTTCACACCACAGCTTCTTGAATGGTTTACAAATTAATTCGAGATCCCATCAATTTATAATGGATTTTTTGAGATTTCATATATGCATCTAAATATTACATTTTCAAATGCTCATCAATCATGAATATAAAAATAATTTTAATAGAATTACTAGCCAGTGTTTTGTTAAACATGTATATAAAATATGTCTAAAAACGATGAAAGTCATGGAATTCTTATCCCATGCTTCCAACTTTGTAGGTATTTAGAAAAACTGGAGATGGGTTTTTAGACAATGAATGGTTCAATGGCGCTGCTTTAAATCTGGCTGAAAATATTATGAGAATAGCAGACAATAGAATTGGACTGATATGTTCAGGTAAATGTATTACTTCTTTCTAGAAATAAGATACGGCAAGAAAATTTATTTATTTATTTTGCCTTTATTTATAAGCAAAATGTTTTTTAAATTAGCTGCTGACCGATACATAATATTTCATTTTGATAGATACGAAGAAATTTTGTATATGTTACTAAAAGTGCTTGAATCTTTTGTAGAACTAAACCAATTTTACTGAACTTGGCTCATATCAAACGTAATTATTTTACAAACTGAATATTTTTGAACGAATTAAAAAAGTTTTGACTTTAATTCTGAACACTTTCTTCAATTTTAATATTGCATAATGAGGGGGAAGAGAAGTAATTCATTTTCAAAATAAATATTTCTTATACTAGCTGTTTTTGATAATCAATATGTTAATCAGAAATATTGATTCAATTTACTTTAAATTGTATTTAGTAAGATATTTATACTTATTATAAGACAAAACATTTAAGCATGAAATTGTAGCAGACATTAAAACAATGTTACTTTAACAGTTTCATACATGTTCTATCCATTGTGTATATGAATAATTCAACTGGTGTCAAGCTCTATATAACTGCATTATCAAAAAAGCGAAACTTCCAGATTCGTTTAGACTTCAGTTTCATTGGTGCTATAAATTAACTTTTTCATTAAATTAATCACACAAATGATAAATCTTCTTTTTTTAATTCTTTGAAAACTAGATGAAAATCCTGTATATTAATATTTGATGATGTTTACTCAAATGTTTTTAGATTCTATGATATTTCATTGCTATTATTATTAAAATAATTGAAATTTCATTTTAATGACTAAATCTTTTTTTAAACTTCACATCTTTTAAAAAATTTTACAAATAAGAAAAAAATGCTGGACATTAAATTACTATAACTAAAAAAAGATAACCTTTTAAATTTAAAATAGTATAAAAGTTAATTTTGTTCAGTAATATTATTGTGTGTTATAGTAAAAAATAATAAAATTGCATTTACAAAATAAGAGACAAAATAATTAAATTTCTAATAAATATTTAAAGAATTATCTCTTAGTCGACTATTCCCACATTTTAAAAGTATTTTATAACACATTTAGTAGATCTAAGTCTAATGAACCGTCTTTCATACTACAAACACTCTTTCACAAATGTAAACACAGACTCATATTAACGCATTTATCTTTATTATTAACTAGCCGCCTTTGGCGACCAGCTGGTTCGCCATAAGTAATGCGTTCTAAAAATTTCAATTAAATCATATATTCATTTGCCAAAATTTAAGAAATAGTTAAAGTTAAAAGATTCAGTTATTAGTAGTTAAAGAGTCGGTAACTTTAATCGGAAAACTTTTTGAGTTAAATGCTCTAATAATTTATCGATTATTCTTACCAAATATTAAAAATGTTTTTTCCGGAGATATTGCCAAAATGTTAAATATGTTTTTTAAAGAAAGCGAAAAAGGGAAAAAATTATTAAATTAATGATACAGATATTGCAAACGATTACAGAAATATGCCATTAAGTCGGGATTTCAATGCATATCCTGTCTAAATTCAATCATGTTTACTGTAAATAAAGATAATTTATGGAATTAATGATATAGATATTGCAAACAAAGAAACCTTTGCTTTGCATTTATTTTTTAAGAAAATATCACATTTTATGTTTCTTTTATTTTATCCGGTCACGTGCTAAAAGTTGCATAGCTTTAGATTTGATTTGCGGTAATAGTTGTTTTTTTATTTGAATTTCCGGTATTGTTTTATTTTATTTTATCCAGTAACGTGCTAAAAAAAACATGGTTAAAATACTTCTTTAAAAATTCGTTAAAAATATAGGCTTATGTTATACATTAAAACACTGATACCATTAGAAAGCTAATTTTTTTATCTTTAAATTGATGTTAAAATCATGTTTGTCCGATAATATTTTCGGAAGTTATAGCGGAAAAACGTCGAAATTTCGCTTAAATTTTAATTAATTCAAATTCTAATTAAAAATTCAAAAAAAGGGCTCCGAGGTGCACATTCCTGCCCTCCAAGGTATACATGTACCAAATTTGGTAACTGTAGGTCCAACGGTCTGGCCTGTAGAGCGCCAACACACACACACACACATTGAGCTTTATTTTAAGTATAGATAGAAATCGCACGTTATTTTAGTCTCACAGGCTGAAGTTGTTCATTGTTTTAATTTTTTCAGATGAATTGGGGAATAGAGAAACAATTACTTATGCTGAAATACATAAGCAAGTGAAATTGTATGCAGCAGCATTTAGAGAACATGGTCTATCCTCAGGTGACAGAGTTGCTTGTGAGTATGACGTGTCTATTGAAGCTTGGAAAATACTTTAAATTAAAAAAAAATTAATTAAAGATTTAACTTAAAAAATTTTTAATTAAAGATTTTAACTGGCTCTCTGAATTTCCTATTCGTATAAGGTTAAAGCACCCTTCTGATTCTTTTAAATTAAATGTTACAATTTCTAAAATTAAATTATTTTTAGTTAAATATGTATACATCTTTTTTAATCAATTATTGGGCGTAAACATTCGTTCGAGACTCAAAATCGGCACAAGAATTTATCTATTTTACAATGTATTCAGTCCTAAAACTAATATATTTCGCACTTTTTAAAAAGTTAAAAAATTTTACTTTTTTTTCAAAAATTTTCTTGTTTGATTAAAAAAAAATTATTTTAAAAGAAAATATAAAGTTTATCAATTGTAAGTATGAGTCATTTTTTTAATAAAATACCTCTGATTTTTTAAATCGATTACGTAATAAGTAAGAAAAGAGAATTAGTATAAGTAAGGAAAAACTGTAATGGAAAGCAAATGTTCGTAATTGCTAACTTAAGAGAATGAAATTGGATTTTATTCGAAATTTTTTGTTCACTGCCCTATATTTTACAGATTATATATCAAATATAAAGGAAGCTTTATTCGCAATGTTAGCAACAGTAAGCATTGGTGGGATTTGGGGTGGACCTTTGCCTTTCTATGGATCTAAGGTAAATATTTTACACTACATTCAGATACTAAATTTCTTTCATTGAAAACTGTCTAACACAATTTTTAGTGCATGAATTCTCAAATATATCTTAATAGTATTACTTAAAATGGATATGTTACATTCGTGAATAATGTATTCATATTGAAAGAGTTATAACCTATTAAAAGAGAAAGAAAATTATTAGTAACTAGCCTCCTTTGGCGACCAGCTGGTTCGCCATGAGTAATGCGTTCTAAAATTTCCAATTAAATCACATATTCATTAGCCAAAATTTAAGAAATAGTTGAAGTTAAAAGATTCAGTTATTAGTAGTTAAAGAGTCAGTAACTTTATTCGGAAAAACTTTTTGAGTTTAATGCTCTAACAATTTATCGATTATGCTTAAAAAATATTAAAAATGTTTTTTTCGGTGATATTGCCAAAATGTTAAAATGTATTTTAAAGAAAGCGAAAAAAGGAAAGAATTAATGATGCAGATATTGCAAACGATTATAGAAATATGCCATTAAGTCGGGATTTCAATACATATCCTGTCTAAATTCAATCAGGTTTACTGTAAATAAAGATAATTTATGGAATTAATGATATAAATATTGCAGACTATTTCTTAGAATCCTTTGCCTTGCATTTATTTTTTTAGAAGATATCACATTTTATATTTATGTTATTTTATCCAGTCACGTGCAGAAAGTTGTATTTCTTTAGATTTGATTTGCGATGATAGTTGTTGTTTTTTATTTGAACTTCCGGCATTGTTTTATTTTATTTTATCCAGTCACGTGCTAAAAAAACATGGTTAAAATATTTCTTTAAAAATTCGTTAAAAATAGAAGCTTGAGTTATACAGTACAACACTGATACCATTAGAAAGCTAATTTTTTTAATCTTTAAATTGATGTTAAAATCATGTTTCTCCGATAATAATTTCGGAAGTTATAGCGGAAAAACGTCGAAATTTCGCTTAAATTTTAATTAATTCAAATCCTAATTAAAAATTCAAAAAAGGGCTCCAAGGTGCACATTCCCGACCTCCAAGGTATACATGTACCAAATTTGGTAGCTGTAGGTCCAACGGTCTGGCCTGTAGAGCGCCAACACACACACACACACACACACATTGAGCTTTATTATAAGTATAGATAATCCATTAATGTTAATAATGAATTTATTTAATTTTTAAATCAAGCGAATCAGGGAATCTTCATTGTATACATGATGTATGAAATGTATTCTAATCAAACGGTTTTCATCTATTATTATTTTTAGGTGAAAATATGACATTACAAAATATTTTATTACAAAAGATTACATTTATTTACTATAATTTGACAATAAATAAGATAATTATGCATAAAATATTGATAGTTGAAAATGACATTAAAAATGAAAGTGTTATATGGATATTAAAAGATCCCTGTAAATGTTATATGGATATAAAAAATTAACTCCTCGAGAAAAAAAAAACAAGTTTTTATCCATTTCTCAATTCCATCTAAAATTGCAATTCAAAAAGCAGAGCCACTAACTTAAAGATTAATAGAGTTTAATGATCTTTTTAATAAAAAATTTTTCTTGTTCTGTCTGCTTGGAAAAAATTTGACAAAGAATTTTATTATTTTATTATTCTTAATGGTAATTAGTTTATTTCTGATTAACCATATTTGGAAATAAAAATATTATCAAAGCAATAATTTGCAAATAAATATTCTTCGGAAGATTATAGCCTAGTTTATATTTTGGAATGAACTCTTTTACATTTAAATTCTGATCAAATTCATATACTTTGTATACTGAAGCTTTGCATATTGAAGTAATAAAAGTAAAGTAAACGATTGAAGAAATTTCTCTTAAAGAAAAACAAAATTTACTCATTGGAGTTTGGTTGCATTTTTAGAAGGAAATTAATAATATATATAGAACTAACAATTTATTTTTTCTAGTCTTACTTTTCTTCAAACTAAATATAATCACATCACAATGTTAAGAAATGACTTGGAGGATAAAACTACTAAAAGAGCCTCTTCATTTTTATGGCGGTTTTTTGTGAATTCTAAGGAAAAATAGACCAACCACTAGTGTTATTAATTAGTAAAAAAGTAGAAGTATTTATTGCAAAAAAACTTAGATCTGCAGATTATAAATAAACTTTATACAGTTGAATTTTTCATAGCTTTGTGACTTGTGATTGAATGCGGAATTGATGCAAAACTGTCCCGTTTCTGAGGAGTATTCATTCACTTTACACATAAAAAATTATATTTCGAAAAAATAAATCAGAATACCTTACCTTATAAATACCTTATTGTGTAATTTTACATATTTTAATAGAATGACGTATTTTAATAGCCTACGAAAACTTTCTATTTCAGCACTTTAAGCATTAGAGAATTTATTACTTTTTCAAACATGTACTTACTGCAAGTCTTCCTTTTGTCTTCGGATTTATCAATGAAAAAATATTTCCTTTAAGAATTGCTAATATAAGTTACTGAATAAAATCATTTTGTTCTTCTTTGTCATTTAAACAAAATATAATATAATTTAGCCATATAATTGAAACATATTAAAGTTATTACGGCAATTATTGTGACAAAAAATACATTTAAAAGCAATATTAAAATGTGTATGCAAAAATATATTCATAAGGTAATAGTTTTAAGCGAAATAAGGCAATATTTTTATGCATGAAAATAAATACTAATAAATAAAAATGGAATCTATGATCCCAAATTTCAAGTTATCATGTAAGTACATTATTATTTTCAACCAGTTTAAATTGATTTGAAACATTCACGATACTTTATAGACTCTGTTTATCTATACTATGTACAATAATTTTTTTAAACATCCATTTTCGATTCAAACAAACGATACTGGTAAAAGAAGGTCAACCTGTTAAAAACGCATCTGCTTTCAAAGAATCAGCGCGCGTAATAATAATCCAATACTGCTAAAAGGAGGTAAAAAATATATGCAATTAAAGGTGTTGATGAACGATTGCCAACGCGATTACGATTTTCAATTATTTATTGCCTACGCTATTTCGTACTTCAATTATTTATTG
>JAPMOQ010060534.1:1859412-1877734 GCA_026543055.1 Argiope trifasciata
ATTTGTTTGATTCTATTCAATTAATCTTTGTAAAAATCATTGATATTTGAGATTAAATAAAGCATATATGCATCTAGACGATGTAGTATTAATTTAAAAATAATAGTTAAGTAAAAAATATATCTTTATTTTCTAGTGATATCACAATAAAACAACATGGAGAACGCTTGAATTCTAATGATATATATCTTGCAAGTAAGTCTCATATAAATTCATCTGCAATAGCATAGTAGAGGAAGACGAAAAATTTTTATAAGATAAAATTTTGAGTAAATTTGATAATTTTAAATCAATCAAAAAGAAATTTCTATCAAAAAAGTTTTAAAAAATTTTTTAGTTATCATTGAGATAATGATTTTCTAGTCTCCTTCAAACATAATCTGAAGATTTAATTGTATAAAAGCATTTTCACACACAAAAAAACCCCATCAGTAATGATAGATAACATTCAAATTGTGTATTTCACATAAAAATTATTTTAATTACTGTAATTAAGAGTAAGAAATGTCTGATTAAGAAATAACTTAATAATTAGTAATTATTGTTAAAAATGTAAAATAGGTAAAATTTCGCTATTAAATTCCATAATTTTATTTTATAATGCAAGATTGAATAGTTGTAAAATCTGTTTATTTGTAGATAACTTCGTGGCAAACTGCGTATAACCATCAATTTTTTTATATCATTCAAACAAAGATATAATTGTATATTACAATTCTATTACTCCATCTTATAATATCTTTGTTGAGGCCCTTTATCAGAGCTTGAGAATAGTTGCATTTTAAAGAAATTATACATGATGGAATGTTGTCACATAGAGTGAAACTAAAGGAGCAAATTGGTTGAGTATGGGCTGTTATGTGATAATTTGATAGATAATTTAACACCTAAAGGGATCTATTAGCATGAATAAGTGCATGCCCTATTTGTGTTTAAACTGTATGAAACTGATTCTGATGAGTAGGCTATCTGATGGTTTTTGCCGATTATGCGATAATTAGTTTAAATTTAGAAAAATGTCTGGAAAATTCCAAAGATAATTATTGGATTCTGAAATAAGTCGTTAATAGCTAATTTTATCAAAATCCTCGGGCTTTGCCAAAAAATGAAATCTGACCAACAAAACGCACAAATTTTTCCTAAACAGTCTGGTAATAGCACGAAAAAGTAAAAAACAAGTATGTTTAATTAAAAATATAAAATGAAAAATGCATTTATGAAAATATCCTTTCCTTATGTAAAGTTCAGCCTCGAACAACAATCAGCAGTAGATAGTATAATCTAAGAATATCTCTGATTAATCATGAGTTCGGAGCAATGTTCGATTATAAAGCATCAAGATTCTGTCATATATATAAATTTTGATAAATTTTCTCTCACCTAAGTTTTTTTGTACATGAATAATTCATTTGCTGCATTTTTAACTTTACTGTTTATATAAATGCCATCCAAGTTAAATATTATTTCATGTATTTGTTAGTTTCTGAAGTGGAAGAATTAGAGGATTATATTTGTGTTGGGCAAGATCGACCCGACGGTGCTTCAAGAGCTGTACTTTTCGTAAAATTGAAAGATGGATACTCTTTCACGTCTCAACTGAGAGAAAAGATAGAGGAAAATACTTGGAAAGAACTTGATACTGCTCCAGAAATAATCCTTGATATCCCAGATATACCAGTAAGACGTTTTTCTTTATTTTTAAATATTTCCTTTAAAATTCCCTTGTTTCGTATTAATAATCAGTTTTATGTTAAATCCTGATGTAACATGATGTTTTCAATGTACATTTATTATTTATATATTCTTAATTATCATTTTAAATTTGTATATGTAATACTGGCGCCATCTTTTAGTGAATTGGAAAAGAAAAAGCTTGAGGGTAGAAGAAAAAGAAAATACGCATTTATAAAATCTACTTTTTAGTACACTCATAAAAAAATTAATTTCTTTTTCAGTTTAAGTTTAGTATTTTACTGTAAGTTTGCCTTCAAAAAAGGATTGAATGAAATTTCATCATTTTGAGACTGTTTAAAATAAATTTTATTCTTTCGATGCACTATTTATTTCATTCTCAATCTCCTAATATAGAATGCTAATTATATTTTCAGTATAATTTGAACCGAAAGAGAATGGAGAGCCTTGTCAAGAAGATTATCATGGCAAACAAGGTACCAGAAGTGGATAATGTAAAAAATCCAGAATGCTTGAAACACTACTGCGATATTCCACAGCTTGTAAAATTTAACAAAATGGATTCATAAATAGATATGTGAAGAATATATAAATAGCTAATCAGCTAAACTATTGCAATAAAGGGCTTCTATGAGATATTTTATGTATATGTTTTTGTTTATTTTAAATTGAAATAAAATACCTAAAAGGGACATGTAATCAATGATCATTTAATAATTTTAGATAACTTTACAAATCTTATATTGATAATTCAATATTATTAAATTTAAATAAAATATTGACATTTTTTGTAAACTTGAGGGTGAATGGAAAAAATAATGTACATATAAAGAAGATACATCATGCTTTTAACCCATTATAAAAAAGATAAACTTAGTAAATATAAACAAAACCTGAAAAAAAGAGTTTTTAAAAGTAGGAATGAAAAAAAAGGAGAAAAGAGGAAAAACCGCTAATGCTAAGGATTAATCACTATGACTGATCATCTTATACAAAAGCATAAGTCAGTTTTGTATGTCAGCAATAAATGAATTTTGTTTTCATTAACAATCAAATATGTTATTCTTTTCGATATTCAATTTTTTAAAAATCATTTTCAGCTATCGACTTCAAAATTCTAATGATTTTGAATTATTATGAAAAAAACCGCCAATTTGTTATCAACCTAGTGTAACAAAAATTATTCATTAGATTTTGATTTTTAAATGAAAATGAAAGAAAATAATAGAAATAAAGAAAATAATAGTCGCTAATGATTTTTAAATAAATTATTTCCAAATTATTTTCTTCTAAAATATTACATTTCAGAAATCTTGTAACTTGCACAAATATAGATAGGTAATACAGAGCTATGAAATAAGCCTTATATATTTTCTATTATTTCATTTTAAAAACATAATTAATAAAGATTTACTAATCCACGTCGTGCTCCACTAATTTCAGAAAATTATGTAGAAGTTTGTAAATCAGAAAATTTTCTTTCTACAATTACTGCAGAAAGTAAAATAAACAAAACCTTAAATGGAATATTTAAAGCAAATGCACAGCATTTTTTAAAAATTTTACTTAGATTTATAAATGGAAATAAGCTGTATATGTAATTTCACCCTTATTAATCTCATGCACAAGTTTAAATGTCTGAATCCTTACTTTTTTAAATAATATAAAATAAATATTGAAGGTTACAAATACATAATTTTATTTATAACTTCAAAATTTTGCTTAATTTTGAATTTCCCTAAAAGTTGTTCCCTTCAAAATTTATGATGCTTAACGTGTTACTGTTTCTCATTCAAATTTAAGATTAATTTGGATAAATATTTTTGAAAGATTTTAAATTTAAATATTTTTTGTGATACATTGCAGAAAATTTTAAAATGGTGCACTTGTGGTTAATATTGCATGGTTTGCGGTCTATTTAGCTGTTATAGCATCAATATTGGAAATTTGTTGGACAATTGGAGGATATATTTACATAATATCATTTTTATAAAACATTTGCTCATAACAATGATATAACTTTAAATATATTCGTAAAAGAATAATTTGGACTTTTATCAAAACTAGATTTCACATAGTCCTATATTTATTCACATGACTTTTTTTGAGTGCTCGTTTCGCAGTTTGGACAAGAAAATCCGGAATAACTTTTTTTCGTTAACTTTTTTGATCAATTACATACAAAACTTTTCAAAGATACGGATTTTTTTCTGTGCCAAAATGACATACCGAATTTTATCAAGCTCATTTAACCCTCATTGTCGTTCCTCAGATATTATGAATGAGAAACTTCCAAGAGAGGGGGATTACTTCTCGCCTCTTAGCTGGATATTGAATTGGTATGGGATCTACTACTCAATATCGATGATGGGGCGTGCTTCCCACTGTAAAGGTTGTACTGTAGCCTGTCATGGCTTTAGAACTAATCATCAGTTTCTGCCTGTCGAGTCTTGTCAATCAAATTTCTCTAGGTGCTTCAGGGCAGGTCAGAGTAAGTACTTTGTCAGCGTGATTATCGTTACGATTATATTGATTACAGAGTTAAAAAATATAATTAGGACATATTCATGTTATTGCCCAGATTCAGAATATCGAAAAACTGCTGTATATATCGTGCAATTTCTTATGATAATAGTTCTATCATTATTATTTTTTAGTGACTTATATCTGAACAAAACAGTAATAGATAATTATTTCTTTTGTGTATAAAGATAAATTTTTGGTTAAAATTTTCAAGTCTTTTAGTGAAATCATGTATCTAATTTCAGTCATCTAACTCTTTATAGAAAAACAGTTCTCTGATAAATAAATGGGTAAAGAGACATATTTTCCTTTGATGGATTTCATCCAAATTTCGATATATACGGTTTATTGAAACATTATACTATACAAACTATGGAATATCCGATTTTACAACAAAACTAAATATTAAACTTCATATATTTTGCTTGCTTTTGATTTATTACTTTCTTCGACTAACATATATTTAATCGAATCATACTATTAAGATTTCGGCATTAAATATTTTATTATTAAAACATTTTATACTTAAATATTTTATTTTCAAGAATGTAAAATAATGTTGGAAAATATTATAGATTATAGTTTTATTACAATTTAATTTTTGTTATTGAGAAAATTATTTCTTTTTTCAATTCAAAGGGCAAGTTCTAACTTAAAGTTATATAAAAAGAAAAAAATTAAACATCTTTGGCAAGCAGATATCCAGAAGATTTAAGTTCTCAAAACAAATCTATAACTGAATATTTTTTATTTTTTTCTTCTTTTTTATATTATAAGAATCTATTACATTTTTATTTCGCAAAAGAAAATTTTATGTTTATAAATATATATGAACTTTTGAACTTATTGCATAAAAATACGACCATTTGTAGTTTCAAAGAAAGTTGACAGCTTCCAATTTTTTGTGTATTTTTTTAAGACTTTCACAAAAATGATTTGATACATTTGTTTCTGGAAACTGTTTCATCGGGTTTTTTTTAATAAATCGATGTTTCTTTAAATTTTTTTCTAGAACACTTGTGAATCCAATTCATAACACTTTAAGATTATTCAAAATCTTGAGTCCTTTTTTATTTGCATTCATTTGCCAGATTTTTCTTTCACAATATATTTTTTTTAAACCTTATATTCAAACATCTGTTTGGCATTTGATTGATTCTGAGTATTGACTGATTTTGATTGTTTAAGAAGTTGGAAGTATCTATTGACATGAAGCATGTTTAAACGTGAGCGTAACAAGTAGCAAAGAAAAATAACACGAAAGTCCTCAAAATGTCACAAATTCGAAATTTTAAAACAATACTTTGTATCCATTTATTCATATGAAAAGCACCCAAAATAACAAATTTATGTTACAAAAATAGTATACCTATATATTTCATTGTGATACATTACTTTTCACATTTCACTTAATTTCATTTTTTGAAAAATTCTTACTGTAATAAAGTATTTATTGAAATGGGAACAAATGGCACTGGTAAGACACATTTTTTTAGTTAATTGTTGAATAATAAAATATTCCAATAGGATAAGTGGTGACGAAATAAAATAAAATGTGACACTTTAAGAAATTGTAATAACATTAAGTTAATTGTTGCCTATTCGAATATTCCAGTAAGGTATGTGAAAACGAAATAAAGTAAAATCTCACCCTTAAAAATTGTATTAACATTAGTTTTGCTTTAGAAATAAAAACGTTTTGTTACATCTCAATTCTATATAAAAAATAAAAACCGAATTTGTTTTTGTATAAATTAGATTTCTTCAATATCTAGAATGTCATCAGCTTGAATATTAAAAGAACATCTGGTTTTATGTTCAGCAGTATTAACGTCACGTTTTGAAAGAATTCGGTTATTATTCAAAAAATATTTTCATAACAAATATTGTAATCTATGTAAAGGAGAAAGAGTTTATAATAGTTTCAGTTTAGTGTTAGTAATGCTCTGAACTTGCAATTAATTTATATAGCTAAACTGCCTTATTATAACAATTTTTATGTAACTAATAATTTAAGTAATCTATTGCGAAAATAATAATTTTTGAGAAGGTTGGTTTCCTAAAATGGGCACGAAGTGGCTCTAATTCGTTTATTAGAGTTGAAAAAATATATCTATTTAAATTTGCAATTACTCATTTGTGGAATATATGAAAAAAAGAACTTTTATTTGTAATATTTCTTTCATTAACTTTTTTTCTTTAATAATGAAGAATCTAAGTTTAACATCACTTCGTACTATTCAGCTACTTAAGGTTTCAAACTAGATTTAAAACTTGAATTTGGATGAAAATTTGGATTTGTTTTCTTCTATTTCCAGTAATATGTTTGTCTCTTCGTCAATTAGAAGCCAAGTTATTGCAAATTATAAATATAGAAATATTTATTTATATTCCTTTAAAGCACTTTAAATGCATTTTCTAAAGAACAACATTTTTCATAATTCTACAGCATAAGTAATGATAATCAAGATATTAATGGCTAATATCTTGGTGTATTTTACATTAATATCAAGATATTAATATCCAATATCCTAATGAAATCTACAATTAGTGCTAGCGATGTTATGCAGAAAATGATGAACTACGGATGTGATGTTGAATGCTATAGAAGGGGTTTCAGATTGTTTAATACAAATATCGCTGAAAAAATTCCAAAATGCCATAGATTATTTCGTATACTATACACAAATTTTTACTTTTGAATGCAAATTTTAGATAATAGTCAGTTGCACTCGAATATATGTTGAACCACTAATGTTATAAAGAATAATAAAGAAAGGTGGTATGATTTTATCTAGAAAAATCCTAGTTTTTGCAAATAAATACAAAAATTTGCATCGATGGTTTTTTCTTCAAAATCTACATATTTAATTATATAAATTTATATTTATTCATAATTTTATCGTTACAATAATAAAAAATATCACACAAAAAACATCGTTACAATAATAATAAAATATATAAATCATATAAACATTAAAATATTTTTTGAAAAGTTCTTTCCACACCTAGTCATTATAGATACTTTAATAATGGACACATGATAAAAGGAAAACACGGCAAACTCATTTCAGAAGTCATAAGAAAAATGACAGGATTGAAATAAAATTTTGGATAAATATAGTAGGGTCTATATAATTATAATATGCATAGTTATAGAAACAAAATATGAAAAAATAAAATAATATAAAACAAAAGGATAATTACTGAATGGAATGTTTTAAATATGAAATAGAGAAAAAAACACAAAAATAGTTAAATTGTAAAGATGATAAAAAATATGATAACTAAATAGCAATTGTAAAAATCTTCTTTACTAGGCTGTAATTAAATTTATCTGAAAGAATGACAGATTTAATTTAGTTTATACATTTAAAAAGAATTGTTGAAAACAGCACGATTGCTTTTGAAGTAGAATCATATTTCTGAAATAGACAATGAAACAGTAACAATAAATAAAGACTTAGAATTTATTTAACTTTGCTACATATAAATTTCAATATTTGGTTTCTTTGATAATTTATGAGATTTATTGAAATTCCATTGCAGCAACATTTGAGACTTAGCTCAAAATGTTTCGAATCAAATCATTTGAATAAAAATTAATGAGAAAAGAATAAACTATCGTTATTACGACCTAAAATTTTAAGAATAAAAAAATGTCTTTAAGTAGCAGCTCTGAATACAGTGATGTGATAATTAGTTAATAATAAAGTATCAACAAAAGTGTTTTTAATTAAAGAAAACTTTAAATTGCTAGAAAAACATTAATGTAATAATATTTATAATGTTCTTAAAATGTGTATTTTTAAATCTTACAATTTTCGAATAAAACGCTCATTTTTAGTAGAACGGAATGGAAGTGTTACTGATGACATATTTCAGCGACCGACAATTCTCATTTGGGACAAAAAAATTCCAGACACACAGCTTGAAAAATTCAAAGCGTATATTTCAAAAAAATATAATCAACGTTTTGGTAAGTCTTGTTTGCTACTTATTCTTTTTTTAATATTAAATCATCAAGTTAAAGAATTTAAGAATGGCTAAAAATTTGAGATACAAAATAAAGAATAAAAGAAATCATTATATATTTTTAGTGGTATAATCATTATACAATTTATGATTATACAACTAAAAATATAAATATGAAGAATATATCTGTTGTAATAGGTACTCGTATCCTCGTTAATTTGCTGGCTTTTGATTTATTTTCAGAATCCTACTGGGATCTTCATAAGTGGTCCGTAAATAATTTTATGGACTATTGGAAAGAAATGTGGGATTATTTTGACATTATTGCATCTAAACCATACGATGAGGTATTAAAAATTCTTGAATGATTTTTTTCTCTTATTAAAACTTAATTTAGAATTATTAAAATTCAATGTATGTATGCATTCAAGGGGGGAGGGGAGTTTACAAATCAGAGTCAATGCCACCATCTGAAATAATTGAAACGACGCAATAGTTTAGTACTTTTTTCCTCTCAGCAATATACATATCATTATAAAGTTGAAAGTCAATCACTTTCTCATGAAAACTTAAAAATCAATAAATTGTAAAAGAATTGAAATAGCCTCGCCAGGCACTTGATTTATATCAATAAATAGCTGGAAGGCCGAATTTGCTCGACAATTTTTTTTTTTGTAAAATTAAGTTAATGTAGAAAAATATTTAGAAATTTTTTAATCAAACACACTCTGATAACACACGGGATTTTTTCAATCTTACCTACACATAAATTGACCGTTTAAAGAAAAAAAATGAATGGTTAAAATGTTATCAATATAATTTTCTGCATTTCAATACTCATTTTACTATTTATCTATCATTATTTATATTTTTTAGTTTATATTCAGTTTTTCCAGGGAGAGATGGCGTTATATGGCATGGTCGACATGAGAGCAGATAGAAAAGGCTCTAATATTTGGTTATAAAAAAAAGGTTTTTTCTTATATTTGTGAGCGTAAAATAGGGCTTTTTCAGGAAAGACCAAATAGATACTTCAGTAACTATATAGACAAACTTAGGAAGTTATATTATTAAATATAAATACATAAATAAAAAAGCAACCTCACTGCAAATGCTTAATATCTTTATTCTAATAGTTAGTTATAAAAACAGCACTTTTTATGCTTAAAATAGCATTTTTTCGGGAGACACACCTATGAAGATATACTTAAAAAGCAAAACCTTATCTGAATAAAACATTTGGTCTAAATCCTTAGAGTATTTTCCGAGGTAGACAAAATAATAAACACACACACACATATATATATATATATATCAGAAACTTCTCTTACAAAGTCATAAGAAACATCGGGTCTTTGATTTACTAGAGTAAACATAGCGCATGTAATAAGTTTGCCATTCTGCATTAATTTCATCACTATTGTTTATGCTTAATAGTTACATGGAATGACTGGCAGTAATTTTACAGCTTGAATTTGTCTACGAACTACTTTACTTTTATTAACTCGGTTCTGATATAGTAATGCTTGATTGTTGAGATTTTATAAGTGGTTTCATTATTGTTTCAAGTTGAAACTTGAACTTTCCTTAATCCTTTCAGTATACCTTTTAACAAATCGTGTAGATAGACAATATTTCATTCCAAAAAAATTATTTACGTTCTACGGTCGCGTTTTTGATGAGGTAACTAGGAACCGAATCAGTATAATGAATGCTGATTTCAACTCATGGACATTTTTCCATGTACAAAAAAGCTCATAATATAATTTCAGTGATGCGTCAGAATAGAATGGATTAGTTTATCATATACTATAAAATAGTTTATATTAAACAATAAGTTAAATGTTACACAAGAAGAAAATTTTCATTATACAATAAGCTTACTTTAATTTTTATAAAAATCAGGAGAAAGTACAGATTTTTTCCGAGTAATAGAGATTTCCAGTATTATTTAATTAGAAAAAAAATCAAGGTATCAGACCAAATTATTATATAAAATATAATATGATAAAATATTATTATTTATTTATTATTTTTGTGAGAATATAAAATAAAGATACCTTCTTACTTCATTCAATAATTTGTGATATTTCATATTTTTAAAAATAATATTCTTTCTTTTATTAGGTTTTTGTGAAAACAGGTGAAAATTTCCTTGATGTCAAATGGTTTCCAGGAGCAAGATTTAATTTTGCCGAAAATCTTCTAAGATATAGACACGATGCACCAGCACTCATTTGTTTAGGTATAACCAAAGAGATTATTTCAGCAATTTACCATTGATGATACATTAAAGTCGAAAATAGTAATTTTCATCAATATTTATGAATAGAAAATGTCAGGAATTTTCTACTTATAATTTTATTTTAAAAAAAACTATAGACATGTCATACTGGCACACATTTTCTTTGGTCTAATCAAAAGGATTCTTAAAGCATTTCACCAATCACATAAAGCATTGAATAAAAAAAGTTAGAATTTTAATAAAATTTTATAAATAGAAAGTGACATGAAATATGTGCTCTCTTCAAACGATAAGATTTCATTTAATTTGTATGAACTAATTTATTATAAAGATATGTGTAATGTAAAAAATGATAAATAATAAGAGAAATGTAAAAAAAGGAAATAAAATACTTTATATCTCCATTATCATTATTAGGATATTATAAAACTTAATAATGCAAATTTTTAATTAACCTTACACACCTCTATGTGAGGTTGATAATAAGATATAATGACAATGAACAAATACACTAGTTTTCAAGATGCTTTTTTTATAATTTTCAGAAATAACCAAGAGTAATTAACCAAACAATACCAAAATGTCTTTGGTGTTTCTTGTTATTATCAAGAAAATATTATGTATTTTAGAAATTTTTCTTTAAGATGATTGTAGCCAAAATTGGTAACAGAATTATAGTTTTGGTAAAAAGATAGCATAACAAATTTGATTTATCTAAAACATTGCATTTGGAGTTATCACACTAACAGGCTTGCAAATATACACACCAAGATAATCATCATTTTACCAGATTTAATTCAAAACTTTCTGCTTAAAAGTTTTTTAAACGCCTTTAAATATTTAGCTCTTTCTGTTATATCCGGGCAATTAACCTGACAAACTTTCTTGAGGTTGAATACTAATAAAAATTTGATAAAAAGTCTTAAATGTAGTACTAAGATTGCATACCAAATTTCATTCTGCCCAAAATGTGTTTGATTTACCATGATCGCAGACGAGCACAATTTAAAAATGAATTGTATAGTATAAAGGAGATTCAAACAAGGCGATCCATAAAAATCTCATGGTTTATATTTTTGATAACTACATTAATTTCTATTTTTTTTTTTTTGTAATAGAAAGTAAAGCTGTATAAACAATTCTTGATACAGTGCATGCATGTTTAGAGAGTCTTAATAATAATATTAATTAATTAATTAGTTGCTCTCCCCTTTCTTATCTTATCCCTTAACGCTTTATTATGCGTTACTACTTAATTTTGATTGCATAATTCCGTTTTATTTGCTTTATGGTTTTAGCTGAAATATTTGGTATACTCTTTTGATCAAAGAACGCTGTATAACATACTTTCATATTATCCCACTGTATATACTGATGGAAAAAAAATCCCAATACTAGGAAGGAGTTGTGCTAGATAAACGAAATTTGGTAGGCGTGTTTATACATCTGAAAGATGACGTCGTTTCAGATTTCGAGCTACGCGCGTAAGTGTGGCGTTAGTAGCGACTCTATGAACATGCAAATGAGGTTTGCTTTAAATAAGCGCTGTAAGGTTCGTGATCGTTATTTACAGTTGAGATTTGACGTAGTGGGTTACTATTAGTCAAGGATGCCTCTGAGAAGACGAAGAAGCCATTATCAACAGCTCACTGAGTTTGAACGAGGTCGTGTTGTAGGGCTACGAGAAGGTGAGTTTTCTTTCCGCGATATTGCTGAAAGACTTGGCAGGAATGTATCCACTGTGCATGAGTATTGGTGACAGTGGTCAAGGGAAGGTACTGCCTCAAGAAGACCAAGTTCCGGGCGGCCACGTGGTACTACTGAGAGGGAAGACCATCGTATTCGGCGTATGGCTGTGGCTAATCGTACTGCGTCTGTAGCTGAAATTCGAGCTGCAGTTGGCACCACAGTGACACAACGAACTGTTACAAATCGGTTACTTCAAGGACAGCTCGGAGCCAGAGGCCCTGTACAGTGCACTCCAAACCACTGCCGTTTGCGACGTGAGTGGCGTCAATCTAGAGCTCATTGGAGGGCGGAGTGGAGATCTGTTGTGTTTTCTGATGAAAGCCGGTTCTGCCTTGGTCGCAGTGATAGCCGTTTGTTGGTTAAAAGGAGGTCAGGATAACGCCTGCTTGTAACCTGTCTGCGGCCTAGACACACAGGACCTACTCCTGGAGTTATGGTTTGGGGAGCAATTTCGTATGACAGCAGGAGCACTCTCGTGGTTATCCCACGCTCCCTGACTGCAAATTTGTACGTCAGTCTAGTGATAAACCTCTTATGCTGCCATTCATGAACAGAATTCAAGGGGGTGTTTTCCAACAGGATAACGCTCGCCCTCATATCACTGTTGTAACACAACATGCTCTACAGAGTGTCGACATGTTGCCTTGGCCTGCTAGATCACCAGATCTTTCTCCAATCGAGCACGTATGGGACATCATTGGACGACAACTCCAGCGTCATCCACAACCAGCATTAACCGTCCCTGCATTGACCGCCCAAGTGCAAGAGGCATGGAACTCCATCCCACGAACTAATATTCGACACCTGTAGGACACAATGCATGCACGTTTGCATGCTTGCTTTCAAAATTCTGGCGGTTACCCCGGTTAATTAATGTACCAACATTTCACATTTGAAATGGCTCTTCTCGCCATTGGCTCTACCTGTGATCTTGAAATTTTAATCAATTAAATATGTTACCTAGACAAATGTATTCCTAAAATTTCATTACTGTACAATAACTTTTCCTTGGTTTTGGGATTTTTTTTCCATCAGTGTATTTCATTATGAAACTAATATTTTCTTGTTATATAAAATTAGATTTGAACTTTACGAAAACCTTTAAATCATCATTACATACAGCCAAATTGAATTTACAGGGAATATCATGTTTTTATGACAAATCATAATCGATATCTTTTAAAACCACAAAATTTTTATTATAGCATCTTAATTTCTTATGTGATTGTCTCGTTGTTCGGACTATTCAAAATTTATTAAGGAATTTAAAATCAAAATTATTTTTAGAAGTCAAAATTATAAAATTTGTTTCATAGTATCAATACCACTGAATTATATAACTAATTTAAGATATCAAACTTACGAATGAAATACGTCAAAACGTTCATTTTTTAATTACATCCTATCTAAAGCTCTGAATAATTTCATGTGCTTTTCTATCTATAATTTAGATGAATTAGGAAACGAAGAAATATTGACATTCGCTGAATTGTATGAAGAAGTGAAATTATATGCTGCGGCATTTCGAAAACATGGACTGAAAATTGGAGACAGAGTTGCTTGTAAGTTAAATGATTGATAAGATGAAATGAATTAATTTGGAAAATATTTGGACTATTTAAGTAAATATTTACTCACATCTTAAATCATTTTAAAATGAAATGTATTATATTTTTTGAAATATGCTACGTCAATACCAAGAAATTCGAAGCTATCTACCAATCAAAGTTTTTGTTTAACCCTTTATTTATTGAATTTCTTAAAAGTTTTTGATGTACTTTTCAGTTAGCTGGGCACAACGAGAAATCGCCAAATAAAGTAGAATTCTTTAAAATTTCTTACAACCAAGTCTTTCGCTTCGCTTGGTGACGTGGCTAGCGTTTGGCTCACATCGGTGACATTTGCGCCTAGATAATGGAAAAGTACCGTAATTATAATACATGCTAACTTCATTAATACTTAAATTCAGTGCAAAATTTTCCTTATACTCAAATCAGTGAAGGAACTAGTTTTGTAATAATGGCATTATATTATTTAGTAACCTTTGAAGTTTTAATGGTAATCTGGTTGATGCAAAAAAATAATGATTTTATGCCAAAATTCTGAGTTTAATAAAAAAAATAGAAAATAAAAAATTATTACCAAAATGCAAAACAAATATTTCATGTATATAATTAATACATGGATGATTTTCAATATTTCATGCATTCTTTTGGCCATGTATCATCCTAAATAATGTTCTCAAAAAATTCCCTATGAGAACCTATATTTCCTATAACTTTGTGTTTCTGTTTAACGATTACAGAATAACCTTCTTAAATATAAGCTTCAAAGTCCAAGTGGTTACAAAGAGTTTAAATTAATACAGTATTAAGGAAAAACTGACAGGATTTAAAAGAAATATGACCTAGGCAGTAAACAAAGTGTTGACGTTTAAACATTCATTATTTTGCTGTAGTTCCAATTTATTTAAGAAATTCATTTAATATATTAAACTAGAGGCATAAGACTTTTCATAAGTATTAAATTTATCTTCAATTTTCATCTATTAAATACAAGAATGGGCTTGTTATTCATTTGTCGAAGGAAAAAAAAACGTTTTCAAAATGTTTTAAAACTGTTCAGAGATCTGAAATGTAGACAAAAATAGTCTTTAGATTTCCTATTGAATCTACAAGAAAAACAATACGATTTCAAATTCAATTCATTTTATGACCTAAACACTAAATATAGATCTAAACACTTAGAGTGAGAATAATATTATTGTTATTTATTATTGTAGGCAGCAGTGACCATATGGTAAAAGTCTTCGAGATTCTAAAGTTCCAGATTCGGGAGGATATGTGAGTCTGGAGCACATTAAATCCGCCTGGAACAAATGTTCCCTCTCTGGCAAGTTCAAAAAGAGAACCAAGATCCGTTCTTGTCATCTGACCGCGGTTCAAAATTACATCCAAAATAGCCTTAATTACGGAACGTTAATACAACTAAACAAAGTTAGTTTTTGTAATTAGTTTAATCAGTATTATAATTTTAGAAAAAAAATGCTTGCAACGACTAAACGATTCTTGCTGAACGATTATGCTGAATTCAGAATTCGGATTAGTACTAATATTCTTTTTCTCACTTCAATTATTCTCTTAAATCATTATAGATAACTTCTAAATGTAATTAAATATACATGCAAGAATAACAATTCAGTGACTGGTAATTCAATGACTTTCGATTCACCTTGTTTTTAGGTTACATGTCGAACAGGAAAGAACCTGTAATTGTTGCTTTGGCAGTATTTAGCATCGGCGGAATTTTTGGTGGACCTTCTCCCTTCTTTGGAGCCAAAGTGAGTTAATTTTTAACTTTATATAAACTTTAAAATATGAATAGTTCAGTTAAACATCAGTGTTAGAAAAAAAATAAAAAAATAGAATATATTTTAATGTAGTTTTTGAGTAATCTTAATTCTATCAATGTATTTTTTATCAATGCAAATTTGTTGAAATATCACTGATATCTTTTACCATAATTTTATATATTTTATGAAATTTTATTGGAATCATTTTCCATTCTGCCTTGGTTCCAGGCAGCAAGCAAAGTCATCAATTTTATGGAGCCCAAATTCCTCCTAACAGTAGACTATTTCCAAGAAGATGGGCAACCTTTTCACGTGATCGAGGATTTTCCAACTCTTGTTGAAAGTATGACGCTCCTTTTCCACTGCAGTTTCAAAAAATACTGCTTTTTCGCAATTTTATTCAAACTGTGCTTCAATTTCTGAACTTTTAATTCAAATAATTTAAAACATAAAGTTTATAGTTCCAGAGTCAAAATTAGTTTGAGAAATCGGTATAAATGTATTGCATATAATTTGGATTATATGCAATAAATTTATATTTTGTTAATATTTTTGTTACCTTAATATTTTTAGTTACCTTCAAGTGTTCAAACAAACATCTTACGTATCCTACTGGCAAGATAGTTTATAGACAGAAGCATACATAATATAATAAATTTATTATTACTTAGGCATTAAGATGGTAATGGATTTCTTATAAAAATGAGACCAAAAGTTCAGAAAAGAAATGTTTCCTAAAAGTAATTTCTATCTTCTTTCATTGAGTCTATATAGAAGATAATAATAAACTTTAAAAAAATTAACATGTGTCTATAAGTAATAGTATTTATGGAAAAATTGTTTTGTTTCCTGTGTATTCCAGTACAATAGGAAGATTGTACAACATTACATAATTATTGGAATTACCTTTAATATTTAAATACGCCGTATAATACTGAGAATAATGTTGATATTTATGGTTATATTTATGAATCTAAATTAGTATGTTTATGTTATCAAATGCTTCTTCGGAAAAAAAGAAACTTTCAGGAATACGAAGTATACAAAAAGAAAATATTCCCCAACTATTCGAAGTCCTCAACTGGATGAATCATCTTTTATATTTATCAGATTTGGGAGATTTTAAAAACATATTTATTTTTCAATATGATAATGCAAAACAAATTAATTCTTAAACAAAGTAATTCTTTGAATCGGTCTTAATGTAAGATTAGCTGTACGAAAAAATAAAGCTGCCGTGTTTTAAAAATTTATTAGACTGTTTTTATGCATACTTTTACAATAATATGTGAAGATAAGTACTCTAAAATGAATAGCCATGATAAATTCAATATAATTTGTAGTATTTGATCCGAAATTGCACGTACGTGCCAAATGTATATCAAATAATCAAGGAGGAAATAAAAAGTGTGGACATTTCTTTTCATAATACACCAATTCTAAGAATAAAATATTTCATAATATATTACATAATGTATACAACAAATAGTTTTGCCGCAAGTTTATTCCTTTGCTCTAAAAACGTGAAGAAATGTTTAAAGAATAATTGTATCGAGAATCGAAGGAGTTATATAAGAATTATTGCATTGAGAATCGGAGATATACAAGTCCTGCTAATTTAAAACAAACTTGTAATCCAAACAAATGAATTCTTTTACTTTAAAAATTGCAATAATATTGCAATATTGCAAGAATATTGCAATAATATATCAAGGAGATAACGCTTATGTTAGTTTTAACACAAATTTATTCTTTAGTTTAAAAAGAATCTTTTTAGAAAGAATATCAGTTCTTTATAATATCCCATTTATATGGCGCTTTAATAAGCATGTTGTAAGATTTTTGCCATAAATTTCTTAGTCAAATTATAAGACGAAAATAAATGTAAATTGAAGATACCAATAATTATCTGCTATTTTTTTACTTAAAATATATTTTATTCTTGCAGATATCCCCAGCATGGAAAAGTTGATTGTCGTTACAACTAAAAAAGATACTGAAAAACGTTTAATGAACATGCCAAAATGGTAAATTATTTTCAAACCACTTGAAGAAATTTCACTGCATTTACCATATATGAAAATAATACAATCATCAGATAAAAAAAAAAGTTCAATTCCTTTATGCCGAAGCACTGTGTTATCGAAATGACGTTAGGATTTTGCTAGTTTAGTTTGGCTTTAAAATGAATTTTAGAAACTACAAGCTTGCTGAACATATAATATATATGATTCAAAAATTAAACAAAAATAATTTGTAAAAGGTTTTGAATACTTAGTGAAACGAATGAAGAATTACTTTTAAAAAGAAATTATTTATATTCTTATTTTAAAAAATTTCAAAATCATTTTGAAGGTATAGCCTTGACTGATACATTTTACAAAATTATTTTATTATGTCTTGACTATTTGTAATTTAAGCTTAGATTTATGTAATATATATTGGGTTACGATTTGAATCTATATAATACATTTATAATTATGCCTAATATTGATAATTTACTTAGAGTAAATTTCACAAATCCCCCCTCCCAAAATTAATTTGCATCACATTATTATTTAACGTTTATGTTATTCTTAAATTTTCTATCAATTTCAGGAAAGGCTTTTTTTTTTAAATCTTCCTAGCTTTGTTGATTTATCGAGATCTAATTATAGCATATATTAGGTTGGTGCGTATGAAATGTCGGATTCTTAAGTGATTGTGTAAAACTGCATATCTTTCTTCAAAAGCTGTTTATTCAATCAAAGTATGCTCCATTCGCTTCAATACACTTCTCCCAACGA
>JAPMOQ010060534.1:1891664-1909841 GCA_026543055.1 Argiope trifasciata
AAACAGCTTTTGAAGAAAGATATGCAGTTTTATACAATCACTTAAGAATCCGACATTTCATACGCACCAACCTAATATTTGTAGATAAATTTTAATTGTAATTTTAAATTAATAATTTACTTTTTCTAATTTCGGAAAAATAAAACTTTAATACCCAGCCTTTAAGCTTGTTCGCTAATAAAGGTTATTTCACACTTTTCTGCTTCAAATGTCATTGAAGAAGGATAAAAATTGATGGAAAAATTAAGATTTTGTTTAAAATAAATTATTGGTAATTTTTAAAAAAATTTATAAGAGAGCTTGTTGAAAGGCTTCTGTCTTCTGTATCCTTTCTGTCGATCATACTTGAAGACAATCGGCATGTATAGCTCCTATCTGTATATCTCACAAGTACAATTATTCAAATTAAATTTTACCAACTTAAATAATTCAGGTGTTCTTTTATATCACATGTTGCGAAATTTGAAAAATAAGTTATCCTGGTGATACACTCATCATTTAATAAATAAATATAATAAAGGTATATAATTTAGAAAAATAAAATTAAAAAGAAACTAGTTTCAACGAAAAATTCTGAAAACTGTCATTTATAAGCAAAAAATTTAATAAGTCGAAAAATAAGATAATCTTTATAATATTTGTAAAGGCTTTTAAAAAGAGAAAATCAATATTTTATGAAAAATGATCCTACAGAAACTAAAAATTGACAAAATTAAAAAAAAAACTTTATAACTTTTTATTTTAAAAACTTTATTTTTAATTAATTGATAATTTTATTATTTAATAGATAGTTTAGGCATCTTTTGAAATACTTTTTCGAAATTTCATATAATTTGGACAGAAAGTCTTAAACTGAATAATCCTGCATGCAGATAATTTATTAAACTGACCAAATGCTTCCGAAGTCTTATGAATTCTTAGTGTCAAAACTGAGATTTTCCAATCGTATTGGCTATGAAATCATGCGATGAAGCTGTTTATATTCCAAAGGTATCAAAATTAAATTTTAAAAACTTTAAGCCTCAAAATTTATCAAAGGTCTCAATGATTTATATTTAATAATAGCTTCTAGGAAGATTAATAAAATACAAGATATTTCGTTGGCAGTCCAGTACTACTACTTAATGATTTAATAGCTACGAACATAATTTGATCTGCTCACTGAGAAACTTATGTTATTATGAATAAAAAGAACTGAAAGAAATTTTAAAGTAAAGATCCAATGGTGCATTTACTTATTAGTCTCATACAAAATCTTATAGCAATCCTAGCTTGCAAAAAAAAACCTAATATCCTGTAGCAACCTTACGGTACTTTCATATTCTCATTATTTGACATAAGGTTTCAATGGATAAAATGAGTTATTTCAAACTGCTTAATCATCGTTTTTTTTTATCTTTTACATCCCAAATTAAGAGTGATCATCTTTGAATTTTAAGAAAACACATATTGATTCAACTATCTACTTTTACGAAACAGGTATTCAAGGGAGAAATAATGAATTTCATCCTCACTTTTTATAAAATGTCAACGAACTAGAAATAAATAAACTTTATCTAAAAGTATTTCATTCAATCTCAATAATTTTTAAAAATCAGGTAAAATTTATAGAAAAAGACTTGTCATTGTTTCTGGAACAAATATAAATATTTTCAAAAAAATTTCAATGGCAATTCATTTCATAAATGTAAAAAGCTTTAATCCTTAGAAACTATGCAATTTTTTACAGAAAAAATCTAAAAGCAGAAAAGAAAATAAATTAATTTTATTCTCTACTTTATCATACGTAAAAATAAAAACCTTAGAATCATACATCTAACTACAGTTTCTTCATTCTTATGTTATACAGATAAACTCAGAACAACAGTTTTAATTCTTAAATATTCAATAAATATGTCTACGTTATGTAATTTACAATAAAAATAAAGCTATTTATTCAAAAAATTCTATTTATTCACATTTTACGGTAGAAATAGCTTCAAATCAAATAATATATGTAGAAGGTTGACTTTCCCCATTAAATCTTTATATTAAATACAATTAAATAGATGATCGAAAAAATACAAAAATATATTTTGACTTTCTGATTTTCAGGTAAAGTTTGGTGCCAGAATGATGAAGGTTGGATTAATCCTAAAACAAAAGGCATCGTCATCATAGGAAGGAGGTAACTAATGAATTTTTATTATCATCATATTGCGTTTAAAGTTATATTCAATGTATTTTCCGTATTTGTTTCTATATGCAAGGTGTTTAAAATCCTAATTTAATTCAAATTATATTAAATATATTGTTCGCAAATTTTGAATTAAATTTCAGAATTTGTGATTGCAGAACAAAAATAAGCATATGCAATTTTTAATTGTTAGAAAAATCTTTGGATTGAATGAATGAGCATTGACAATTTTTTCTCCAAATTAATATACAAATAAATGCTTAACTCAGTGGTACGATAGTTCATGTGGGTCAAGATCTACAGTGCCCACAACTGCTCTCACGATCAGGGTACAAAGCATATATCCCGGTTAGGTGGTCAGCCTAACGCAGAATTCCCAGTGTTTAGTTCCCAAGCCTGCTTGGTCCTCAGTTTATCGAATCGCTGAAGGAGTGAGAGGTCAAGTCGACCTTGCCCAGATCGGGATTGTGAATTTCAGACCTGCGCTTTGGGAGCTTGGCTTCTGATTTATAATAATATCTTATTAAATTTTTCTGCCTTGCATAACTGGGAAACCCATGTTCCTATGACTCTAAATTCTTACATTAAACGTTCTACGTCATTTTCATTTATTATAGTAGAATTTTAAAATCGAGATCTTTCTAAATATAAATCAGCCCTTTAATATCCTTGCTCGATTAAATTGGCCATCATATTTATCTTAAAACCATTAAATATCTTATTGAAAACCTCTTTATAATATTTATTAATTATTTAATAATTTAAATGTTTAAATGTTATTTTTAAGTGTTTTTTTTTTAATTTATTCTAATACAGTGATGATGCAATAAAGCAAGAAGGAGAACGTTTCAGCTCGGATGACATATACTTTGCAAGTAAGTCCATTAAAATTAGTTTTATTATTTTATTCTTTCTATAATTGTTAAACAAAGTTTTTCTAATGATCGATTTTTGTTAATTTCTGTTTTCAGAATTTCTCACCTTATAATTATTTTCATTTGAAAATTTTAATTTCTGTGTGTCCTATCTTTCTAATTTCATAATTTAAATAAAACCAAACACAATAAAACATTTCAAATTCCATTTTCCTTTAAATGCATCAGTTTCAATTGAGTTCCTTATGAAAAAAGATAAAAAGATATTAATTGGTTAAAAAATTTGTTTCTTTTACTTTCCTATATACTAAATTTCTAAAAAGCTTCTAATAAATATCTATGAATGTAGATATAATGAAGATTAAATACGTTTGAATAAAAAAGTATGTATATTTAATCAATGATTTTTTTGCTTAATATATATTACATAGTTCATCAAATGGAAGAATTAGATGATTACATCTGCGTCGGGCAAACTAACTTGAAGGGAGATCAACGCGCCATACTCTTTGTGAAAATGAAAAGCGGATATTCCTTGACAGAAGATATAAAAGAAAAAATCCGATCAACCATTGCAAGGGAACTATCACAGTATCATACACCTACCATTATTGAAGTGCCAGATATACCGGTAAGCAAACATTTCAGAAATAGGTGCAAATATAATATATTAAATATACTAAGATTAAAAAGATGAAATTCCTCAAGTTAAAGTTTTGATAATTTTGTTATTATTTGCAATCTTATTTTCCCTTTAAGGTATAGTAGTACAACAAGCACGCCGAAAAAAAAATGCTATAAGTTAGAGGGTTTTCGCTTCTTCTTAAGTAGAATAATAATAATGCGTTAACTTGCCCTCACTTCTATTATGAAACAAAACTCCTGCGGAAACATTGGACCGTCGTCAATAATGACCCTTCGAAGCCACCCTCAGTGCCTGATGCGGACTACTATCGTTTAGATCAGAGGTGTCCAAACTACGGCCCGCGGGCCAAACCCGGCCCGCCAAGTGATTTTATCCGGCCCTCGGAGGGTTTTAAAACATAATGATGTTTCCGCTCAAACCTTTTCATTTTCATAAAGGTATATCGAAAAACTACGTGGCCAACAAAACGGAGTTGTTTTACTTGACCTAACACAAATGTCTATCGCGCTGTTAAGTTATAAGACTAAATAAAAAAATATATTTCGGTAACTCAAACATAAAAGAAATTTTATACGCACGTGAATTTTGACGATAAGCAGAGTCTTATTGTTTTGTTGTAAATAAAGCATCAGCAATTTTGAGTAGTTTGCTTAAAGAAGCACTTAAGTATAAATAAACAAATATCGTTTTGATTTCGATAACGTTTTCATGGAATTATTGCACGCGCACAGTAGCGTACCTAGAACTTTTGCCGCCAGGGGCGATCCCGTTGCTGCTGCGTATAGCCAGGCGCTCGTCGCCCGTCGGTGCAGCGCGAGAAGTATAGAAAATTCCGCCTGCGAGAAGTATAGAAAATTCCGCCTGCGAGAAGTATAGAAAAAAAAAGAAGTGAAATTGATTTAATTCTTGTAGAGAAAAAACATCCTGAATCACTTTTATCGGCTGATGCATGGCTCTGGAAGTTGGCTTTTTTTGCAGATGTTGTGACACAGGTAAATACCTTAAACTTAAAGTTCCAAGGGAAAAACAAGTTAATTTGCGATTTATCTTCTCAAATTAAAGCATTTCGAACAAAACTACAATTATTCGAAAGTCAAGTGACTGAATGTAATTTTACGCATTTTCCGTGCTGCGACGAATTTAATAAAAACACTGAAGAACAATTTCCAATTGCATTTGCAGTAAAGATCATCACCGATTTGAAAGAAAAATTTCAAAAGCAATTTTCTGATTTGGACATGAATTCAAAAGAAATTCGGCTGTTCCAAAATCCATTTGATTGCAACGTTGCTGAAATTTCAAGCCAGCTTCAAATAGAAATTATTGATCTTCAAGCAAACGAACAAATCAAGGACAAATACAAGGAAGGAAACTTAATAGATTTTTATAAATATTTGGATGCAAAAGAGTTTCCAAATTTGAAGAAATTTGCTCGTAAATTCCTTTCAATGTTTGAGACTACTTACGTGTGCGAACAAACTTTTTCTCGAATGAAGTATCTCAAATCAAAATATAGAGCAAATTTATCTGATGATCATTTGCAGTCATTGCTTATGATTGGTGTAACAAATTTTGATCCCAACTATAAAGACATTCTTCAACAAAAAAAAAAAAAAAAGAAAAAAAAAAGAAAAGAAAAGAAAAAAGAAAAAAAAAACAGTTTCATCATTTGCATTAGAAGTTGCATGAAAATATTTCAATTGTTTGTTTAGTATTTTGTATTTTCAAGTTACAATAAAATAGTATTAATTATTAATTAATACTATTAATATTATTAATTATTCAATGCTACTTTACTCATAATGATATTTTTCAATTTGTCTATACATGTGGCCCGTATAATATGGATCTAATTTCGATCCGGCCCGTGCCGCGAAAAGTTTGGACGCCTCTGGTTTAGATCACTCCAAACACGCATATTATTATTTTAAGAGTAGATAAATAATAATGCATTAACTTGCTGAAATTAAGGATGAAACGAATCTATTGCGAGAGACTGCTTCGTGGCCAGGACGTAACGCTTAGGCATCATCCTAAGTTCTCTTGTCGATGACGTGATAATTTTCGTTCAGATGACGGCATTTGCGCATAATATTATTCTTGGTGCAAATAATAATAATGAATTAGTATCATTTGAATAATGAAATGAAACTCGTGTAAATATTGGTCATGATGATCCTCAAGACTTACTTTCAATTTTCATACTGATACCGCGACAACTATCATTCATATGATACCCGATTATTGCTCTACTCCTAGAGTAGATTAATAATAATAATACATCAAGTTATTTCCATTTCACTATTAAAATTAAAAAACGAAAAATTAGGTCTTGAGCAGTGATCATCTTCAGATCACCCCCTCAAATCTCGTACTGATGTAATGATAACTATTCAGTTGACTTCGAATGTCAAGACACCTTTTGGAAAATTTATTTCTGGTTATAGTTATATGATCGTATACTCAAAATATTCCCTTGAAAACATTGTCAATTTAATTATCATTGTTAGCTTTTCAAAAATATTTAAGAATTTCTAGAATTTCTCCCAGAAATTCAGGTGAAGTTGTGACATCTGAAAAAAACACCTATTTTATTATTGATATATATTTGATATTTTCTTTCTTTCTGAGAAATTCGTTATGTTACAAATTTCCATTAATTTATTTTTAATTTAATAAACATTATTTCGAAATTCTAATATTATAAATTATAAAAAAATGATCATTGGAAGCTTAAGGAAGAATGTTTTTGTTTCCTATACTTTAATATGCATGTTTTTAAAGCTTTAGTGAAATTCAAGATGTTATTTTTTTATATATAATCTTTTCTTTTTAGATCAATCTAAATAGTAAGCGGCTGGAGAGTGTTGTAAGGAAAATTGCAGCAACCAATACGGTACCAGAAGTTGCGAACATTAAGAATCCAGAATGCCTTCAGTATTTCTGCAACATACCTGAAATAGTGGCTTTTCTCAAATAATTCAGAGACATCAACAAAATAACTTATGAGCTTTCCTGAAATCACTTTGCATGAATTTCCCCTATCAAATTTTTCTTGAAATTACGAAATAAATACATCGAATAATTTTATGTCAAATGTATCATTTGATTACAGAATCTTTCATCCACATACGATGCACAATACATGAAATGAAACTGTAAAACAATATGTAAGAAAATTTTGTAAAACTGCTGGTCTTATATATCTATTATTTGTATCTTTGGCGACCATTTGTTTCTTCTGATATGTTGTTGTTAAATTTTAATAAATGGATGTTCATAATTCAAAAAATATTTTTAAGAATCAAATTGGAGCTGCCGTTAAAGTTAAGTTGTTTAAAAAGTTTTACACTTGTTCTGATTACTGTAAGGTATAAACACTTTTGATGGAGTCTAGGTCTATTACAAAATAATTCTATTAAAGATTGCTATCCTATCATCTAATTTTAATTGTTTTATTATTTTACTTCATTATTTTTCATGTAAACTGCAAAGATATTAACTTTTTATTAACTGAATTATTTTACCATCAATTTTTCAAAATTATTTTTTGGCCATTAGTTAAGTTTTCATGCATAATAAAAACAGGAAGAAGAAGAAAAAAAACTGCTTTAGTTAATGATAATAATTTAATAAATTAAGATAATAATTACATATTTTACTGTTTTTTCTTAGATGATATCTACTTCTTTCTATTGGAAATCTTTCCTTCTTTGTATTCTTTCAAGAACTTTTAGAAAAAATGGTTGTAGTAGTAAGTTTATAAGCTAGATAACATCTACGGGACAGGAGCAGATCCGTTTATCTAGTGGCTGTGTTACGAGGCTCCTAATCAAAAGGTTCCTAATTCTATTCCGATCAACATCACATTGGTGACCTCGGATAATTAATCTGAAACCTTCCGGGAGCCCTCCAGCGGTTGTAAAAGTCTCCATAACAAACGTTCGTCGCACGCCATAACGCCTGCCGCTATTAAAACATTCGTCGCCTGCCAAAATCACTTAGTGTGATAAAGTCGTTCGTCTCACATACGACTCACTGGAGGGAGAATAATGTGGTGGTAAGCTCATAAGCCAGATACCATCTGCGTGGCAGTAGCAATTGCTTATGTCTAGTGGCTATGTTACGAGGCTTCTCATCTAAAGATCCGCGTTTTATATCGAGCCAACACCACATACCACATGGTCATATTGTGAAATCGGATTTAAACGTTACTTTAAAGTATCGTTGGTAAATAAAGGGTTAAATATATATTTCCTTAATTCTCAGCAATAGAAAAATTAGCGATATTAAATATTTCATGAAAAGATAAAGAAGTGTTGAATTTCACTGTAACAAAAGAAGGAAATCTATCTTTAGAAACAAAGTTTAAAAAAATGAATATTTATTAAAAATATGAATGAATATTAATTATATATTATTAAAAATTTAGAAACATTTGTACCACAATTCAATTGATATCATCAAAAATATTTTAAATATTTCCAAACAGTTTAGAAAATCATTTCGCGTTATTTTTTTCCGGAGAACGTTAAACTACCACTTATTTTTTTATTAATGAATTTTTCTTTAAAAATACGCTTCATTCCGCGTATTTCCAAATTTCAAAATATATCTGAACCTCATTGGACAATTCTGAGCCAAATTAATTTCGTTGTAATCGGTTCATTATACACACTTTCTCTTAAATTGTTACAAGATATTTGTTTTTTTGCATCTCATGCTATATGAAATATTTCCACTAATAGCAGTTATATTTTAAGAGTGAAAGCTCAAATTTTGTCTTTTCTGATTTGATTTAAATTCATTACCAGCCCATAAAATTAATATCATAATCCTTTCATTTAATTTAGATAACTTTTATCAAAACTATAACCGATTTCTAATCAAGTTATTTAGAAATAAAGCTTTGTAATAAATTGGAGAAAGTTAATATTTCAGATTATTTTTCTTCAATTTCTGAATTCTATTTTGTAGAGGTGTAGTTGCAAAGACTCATAAAATTTTATGACATAAATGTACATGTAGAGATGCTACGTTTCTACTTATAAAATATTATTATAAAATATCTACTTATTAAAATATTTAATTAATCTTTTACTTCATTCACCATTAACTGTCTAACATTTATTCAAATTTAATTAAATTAATCATTCTCTTTTATCATGCAATAGAAATAATAATCTGAAATTGTCATATCTAATATCACAAAGTGTTTGAGTCAAGATTCAATGCAACTTGTAGTAGCGTTATCTTTTTTTATCACTAAAATTTGTATTTTTCTTGCAGGATGTCCTTTTGCATTTTAATTATTAGAGTTATAAAAGAAAATTATCAAAATTGAATGAGTATATCATTGAATAGTTATTCTATCCCAAAGTTTCATCGTAAAAAATTATGATTAATAGAGCATTCAGAACAATACAAAATTATTTATACTGTATTTGATATAAAATTATATTATATATTAAACATTCATATATTTTTATATGTACGTTCTTATTTATCCCTTCCATAAACTTGAAACAAGGAAACTGAAATGTCAAGTTTCGACAAGCATCACTAAATTCCATTTTCTAACAATCAAAGAGTTTGAATTCGAACTCTCGTATCACTCAAAATAAAACATTGAGAATGACAACTGAATTGTTCCACAAAATGTCTAAGCTCATATACTGAAGATGTTTTAGCACGTTTTTTAAGGAGTTTGACTTTAACATGTCCACACATTTTAAAGTTCAAATCAGATACATTTTATAAAATTGATGCATCTGACATCAAATTTTTCATAAAATGTCAAGGGGATTCAAAATACACTTTGCTATACATTAGACGTCATAGGTATTGAAATTTGTAGAGATTTAAACACCTGTTGTCTGTATTCCAGACATCTAAAGATTTTCGCTAGATGTTAAAATTTTTTATTTTAATTTAATTATCATTTGCAATTGAACTTTAATTTGGTGAGAAATGGATAGCATGAAGAATTCTAGTAAGGATAATTATTTTTTTGGAATTAATCCTGAAAGGGTATCTTAATGACAGCTTTGATTTTATTCCTTTGGATATTATTTATTTTATGTTGGGCTTTAAACCTTCATTCTATAATTAAAAACAAAGATTTTTTTTCAAAAAATTCAGAAATTTATAATTAAATTTTCTATAACAGTTTTTTTTTTCTCATTTATTATTATTTTAAAAATATAGATAATAAAATACTCGCCATTGGCCTCCTGGTGTAATTATTCTAATTTCTTGTTATTTTAATTTAAATAATAAAAAAATTGAATTCAAATAAAATAGATTTACATATAAAGCTAATATATGCAATTAAGAGATAAAATTGAGTCATAACATTATTTGTTGTATTCAAAAAATTATATTTTTCTCAAAAGTAATAAATTATTGCATATATAATGTACTTATAATCACACAACAGATCATTAAAGATTTTCTTAACAAATGAATCGAAAAAAAAGAATCATTGCTAAAATTTTAAATGCGTATATTTAGGGAATTACACTAATTATTGAATATTATATTACAAATTTTATTAAAGTAATGTACGACAAATATTTTTATGGGATTTTAAAATATTATTATTAATTTATTGCATACTATAAATATAAATATAATTCTTCATTTATTTATATAGAAATAGTAATATTTAACTTGTATTTAAATTTAACATTCAAGAGTAAATAAGGATATTCAAAAAAAAAACTTTTCAATAAAGCCTCTTTTTTCTTGACAAAAAATTTTGAGCTATAGATTAAGGATTAGAGTAATAGTATGAAAATTTCGTATTCTTAAGAAGAAAGGGGGGAAATGGCATTATGAATCTATTTTTACTTGTCCTAAAGGTAAATTATTATCCATGAAAGCATTTATCTGAAATATTTTTAAATTACACTATGCTTTCTAGATCTAAAGATGCTGTGTATGTTCTTTTAGATTAAAGTGCGTATCTAATTAATTTATATGATTAATTTATAAAATATAAAACGAAATCTAATAAATAATTCAATAAAAATTATTTAAAGTTCTTTTAAACTCAATGAACGTTAATATGGAATATGCTAATAATAACTGATTCAAATTATTTTAAAAGAAATGAATAGAAGCAACTAAAATAAATCTATGAGCAGATTTGACGTTTATTGCAAATATAATCTTGAGTAGATTTCCAAAAATTAATATGTTATCTAAATAACAGTAAAATATTGAACTTTAAATAACTTAATTTCATTTTTCTGTAGATTTGACCCGAAATGGCATCAATGATCCACGAATTAAAACGCACTTCGTTGTCTGGAATAAGAAAATTGAATCAGAAACAGGGCTCCAAAGATTTCAGAAAATTATCGAAAGGAAATATAACATCAAATTTGGTAAGATTTTAGAATTTGATAGAAAACTCTGGACATGGATTCAAACCTTTAAAAAGAATTACTTCATGAGGAATATTTAGAAGAATTTTTCTAAAAGAATTATTAGTTTCAATTTATAATTCCTCACTAGAAACTCAAAAAAAAAAAGAATTAATAAGATATCCAGATTTTAAGGCAATAATTTAAAAAAAAAATTAGATGGAAAGATTTCTGCGAATTGATATTTATTTTAAAAGAAAATAATGATAGTTTCATAATGACCTTAGCTTATAAAGTTTATAAATATATATTTCTTTGTTTTTTTTTCTTTTACAGCGATCTTGAAATTAATGTAACAGTATCGGAATTGTTTATTTTCTGTTCCGATAAAATTCTCTTACAGACGATTTTAACTAGAATAAAATAATTTGGTAAGAATTGCCAAAAGATCAATATTATCTTCTTATGGTTTATTTTAAAATAAACTGTTTTATTAGCATTAATAATGATAGCAATTAAAATGTAATTTGATTAAATTCTTTCAAAGGGTTTTTTTTATATATTATTTTTAATTTTCCCTTTTTGTAAAATTGCTGTAGTAGCAGTACAACTTAACAAGCAAAAACAAACTATAAACAAATCAGGATTAAAGTATGTTCACACAAGGCTCATTATTGCGTGTAATAGAAGATCACGCCTACTTCCGGAAAATCACGTGACCACAACGGGGCAATGGCAAATGATTATTCTATTGGGAGAAACGTTGTCCGCGTTGTCTCAACTGTTCACAGAAATACAGTGCCGGGACAACAGCAGAGAGTCAACGATTGCAGGCAATTGTAAACCTTGTGTGAATCCACCTTTAGGGTCACTAGGAAAAAATTATTCGTGCTGTTTTTGGGTTACCACATGGACGATTAAATATGTGCCTACTAAGCTATTGTTCAAATATAGATTAATTTTCTGAATTACGCATATAATTGTGATAGAAAATTATTTAACTTATTTTTTTTCTAAATATGAGTGAATATAGAACATTTAGTAAAGTGAAATGAATGAAACAAATGCAGTACATAGCGTAATACATACAAGATTCAAGGCATATTAAAATTTATTATAAACCTATTGATAATTAAAGGGCTTTCTCAATAAATCATAATATAAACGCAACTAAATATTTAATAGAGATAATAAGAATGAACTAATTCTCTTTTGAATCAATTTTTTCTTCTGAATAATTTGTAATTAATAAACTTAAAAATTATATACTTCTGATAGTGATATCGTTAATGTTTCGAAATATCTAGTAAATATCAATTTTTCTTCGGAATTATTAATTAATAAACAGAAATCATATATTTCTGGTAGTTAATCATTATTCTTTTCGGTATTTTTTACTCTTAGAGAGCAATGTTTGCAGTGTAGGTGCTTCTTGTATTTATAGAAATATTCTCTTGGAGAATATCAGAAAGAAAGACTTGCTGATTTTTTCGAAGAAATGCTTAGTATCTCTCTATTAATTGGAAATATAGGGGATTAGTTTTATTTATGCATTCACAGTTTTCATTATTTAAATAAGCAAAGTACAACATAAATTATTGAATTATCAGAACTACATGTTCTTTGAATGAGGTTAAAGAATCAACTCAAAAAATGAAGCTTATATATTTAAACGTAAAGAATATTTTCTTTTGAAAATATCAAACAAATAAATAGAGTCTTATAAATAAACTTCTAATAATGTATCCTATTTTTAGAAAATAACTGTTTACATATTATTTCAGAGCGAGGATACCAGATAACTTTTTTTTCTTTTAGAGTCCTATTGGGATTTTCATAAATGGTCAATAGAGAACATTCCTGATTTTTGGAAAGAAATGTGGAACTTTTTTGACATGATTGCTTCTAAACCATATGATAAGGTAACATAATAAACATAAATTTAAGCTGCAATAAAATTTAAGATAAAAATTAATAATTAATATTATTCTTTTGAGTGGGAATAAAATACTTGTCTCAATAAATATGTATTCAAAAGACATTTACGAGGCATAGAAATGGTTTTATTGCTTAACAACTGCTAGAAAATCAACAGTTTAAGTTTTCTACATTTTAAATGAGTGAAGATAATGTTATTTATTACAACTGAATAATTCCACCAGTTTTTCTTTTTTATACAGCAATGAAAAATAATTGTCAGTAACTTTTTACAAGTTGTTATATAAATGATTTTAATTCTATTGTATTTTAAATTCTTTTATCAATATTCAACATACTAGAAACTACAAAAAAATACAACGTGCAATATATTAGATCGAATCAAAACATCGTGTCAAAATACAACATACTGGCTACAAACTTTTTAAGTTTTATAAAATGTAAATACTTGTCAACACAAATTTTTATTTCGGATTTCAAGAAATATAAATCACATTTTACATTCCCAATGGAGATTTGGTTGAACGCACAAATTTGAAATAGTTTTCAAATAGTTAAGTCTACAATAGATCTCTAGCACATTTTACACAGCAAAAAACTTGACATCATTTTAGAATACAATCATATTTGTTTTCTTCGTAGCATTTAATATTTTTTTTTTCAGAAATCTCACCCTGATTTGAGAGAGTTGCTTTCCAAAACTTAACAAGTTAATCTTTTTAGTTTTTTGTTAATGGTCTTTAATTCTTTCAGCATTGTGAAAATCCTTGAATTCAGTGAAAGCAGAATTTCTGCATTGCGAAAGAATCACGATGCACATCTTTAAAAGTTGATGCACATTTTTATATCTTTTTTATTGGTAGTCCTGCAATCGCATTGGAATGCAGAAGTGAAATTCCTGAACTAGATTTCAAGGAGGAAGGTTCTAGGTGGGGGATATTTTTGTTGACCATTTGATTTTTATCAGTGACGATACGTAATCTGGAATATGGATAACTTTCTGGATAAAAAAGATAGTTATTAACTGGCGTGCCAGCTAGATCATAGGATCGCTATTGCATAGAGGGTATTTTTTATGTTTAAGAAAAAAATTTGAGATGTGTTTTCGCTTCCCTAGAGTCTTCCTTTGTTAAAAATTAGCGTTGTTAAAGGAATGAGATTTGTTAACTTCTTTACTTCATATTTTCTAAAGGAAACATAACACTGTATAGCCATAAGTAGTGATTCAATTTCCCTAATTTTTATTTCATATGACATTTCATGACTCCGTTAAAAAATATTCACCAATAATTTGTCCTTTATTAGCTAACATTCCCTATAAGCATCATAAAATAAATTTTTTAGACAGCCATCTTGACCAATTTGATCAATTTATTTTATTGATTTACTCTACTTGCAATACAGAAAATCCTCTATATCTATTGAAAGAGAAAAATTTACTATTGTAGATAGAGAGATGTAGTTCTTTATATCTACAAGTTTAATATAAAATCATATTTCCTTACATTATTATAAGATATAATTCAACAAAATTGAATAGTCTAATTAAATTAATAGTATTAGTTTGAAAAGTAAATAGCTTGTTTATTAGATTTATTTACTTCTCTATTTTTCCTTTAATTTTGCAGCTATTCATACAGCACATATTTATGCTTACATATTTATTTATATTATTTATTGAATTGTTTCAAAAATATCTTCAAAGAGCGTAACTATTTTCTTACAATAATTTTAATCAAATTAAAAATTATTTTCTTTTTAGCACTTTATTTATCTATATAATTCAATCTTAAGTCGATCATTTTTATATGTAGGTTTTTAGAAAGACAGGGAACAGTATCATAGAGAATGAATGGTTCTGCGGAGCAGAATTGAATATGGCTGAAAATATTCTGAAGATCAGAGACAACAGAATTGCGCTGTCGTATTCCGGTAATTCCTTGAAATTATTTCCAGTTTATGCTTGTTTCGCACAATTTTCCATTGTATGAAATATGGTTTATAAAGCCCCCCACCCACTTTTTGTTTTTATTTCAAAAAGTCAAAATTCAGAACTGCAATCAAGAATTCTAAATCAAATATTAAGCCTGATTCTTAAATTTCCAATTTTATTGTAAAACCAAGTTACATGATAAATATTGAATTTCTCAATTCATAATAAATAAACAATATTTCTGAATTTGTGTCAGATTTGCAATCTTTGTCAAAATAATATAGATGGTAATAATTATGTCTGAAATTTCAAAATAAAAAAAAACCTTATCCTGTGGACTATTTAAACATTAAGAATTTTCTTTCTCTTTTTTTTAAATATAAGATATGAGAATAATATTACAGTTCTTTATTATTTTCGGTAGACCATAGTCCATTTCAGAGATAATTCAACGTAACTTAATAAAAACAATCATACCTGATATCTAACGTCCGACTGCACGTTGTTTTACAGTGTCTAATAATGTTAAATTCCTTTCCTTATGAAAGATGTAGGACGAATTTTAAAATTGATTTGCTGCTAAAAATTTATGATGTATAATTTTTCTCAATATTTACTTTTTTTATTCTAATAAATTGAAGCGGAAAGATTCACACATCTTACGCAGAACAGAAACGCTCATGTAGTGTCAATACACATTGAACAATTTAATGAAACTAAAATGATACTTATCATTTACAATTCAATTATAACACACAATAACAGCTATGCTTAATAATAATCTTATAATTAAGCATACTTAAAACTAAAGATAACTAAAAATAAATTAAAGACATTCGCTTTTTTCTCAATTATCGTAATAATTTATTTTTATTTAAAAATTGCATTTTATCTATGAATACAACTAAAATCCTAATCATACAGTGTTTTTAATACAAATAACTGAATTATGCAACTAGCTTTACAATTAAGATATCCGTGATTAAAGAGCATTAGACAAGGTGTACTTTATTCCAAGCATTCTTGACATGCATTTTACAATTTATGCATATAATTTTTTATATGCTATTCCTTCTTTTAAGTATCTGTAACAACTTTCTATGGGGCTCATTAGAATATATTCGTTGTGTATCTTTTCCTGTTTTTATTGCTATTTCAGTTGTTGATTTTGTTGTAGTTGTTGTAGTTTCCTAAGTTGATTTAAAACTGAAAAGGCAAAGCCCTCCAAGAAGTGACGCTTTCTTTGGTGGTGATTGTATCATTAACAAGGTTCTTCAATTTATATCAGTAACGTTTAAAAATGAAACACTACCAGCTTAATCTTACATACCATGTTTTAAAGAGTACCATTCTTTCTCTAATTCATACTCGAATATGTTTTCATTCTCAGAATCTCTTAATTCTCATATAGTTTCTTCCAACAAAACCTTTTTTCGTAAGTAAACCTTATTTGTTTATTATAAGTCGAAGAGGCAAAGACGAATTACAGTGACTTGAATGCATCTTAGTCCATACTAAATATATGTACTAGTATGCAACCTCGTGAACCTGTACACGCCGTACTTTTCTGGCACGGGGAAACCACAAAAATATCTTGAATTCTCCACGAAACGAATTAAACAGGAACTTATAGGCAACTAGTTTACGGACCCGATTATTTCCAGATTTTGCATTAAGACTGGGGACGCTTTTCTTTAAACTTACATCAAAACCCAGAACCCATTGGCCGATTAACCATATTACATATGTGTGAGCCTAAGTTTTTAAAGCTGTATTTCAAATTACATGCAAGTTTAAAAATAATTGTTAAAATTGTTGAGTAATATTCATCCTTTACTTTCTATAGTATCTCTGTTTGCTTTTTTTTTAATGTTTCAACACACGTTTATTGACAGTTAGCAATACTTAAAAGAATTGTACAAATGATATCTATCACAGCATGTTTCCTCTTTCAGATGAATTCGAAAACAAGGGTAAACTAACATTCGCAAAAATGTTTGAGAAAGTGAAACTGTTTGCCGCAGCTTTCCGAAAGAATGGTTTGTGCAAAGGGGACAGAGTCGCAGGTAATCAAGTATTCGATGAATTAGGTAAAATGAAATTAATTAAATCCTTCAAATCAAACAAATTAAATTAATGTATCTGAACTATAATAGCATTGATACGATAATATTTAGTGATAGGCAACAGTAATGCATAATTAAATACAGTTTTGCATAAAGGTCGGAGATAATGGTTAATTGAACTTAATTTTAGCATTTTTTGACCATAAAGCATTCACTAACCAGATAAAAAAATAAACGGTAACTTTAGTTCATTTTCTATTCCGAGGATAATTACTACTTGTTGACAGATGTGTGATACTATTACTTAACGGGTGATTTTTTGTTCTATTAAGCTCCAATAATTACACTTTGTAACAATAAGAATATAAAGAAAAATAAGATTGGGGGAATAATATTTATCTCTTTTATGCTCGTCTTTACTAGAAATTTGCCCTTTTCTTGGGAATTTTGTTATAAGAAATTTTTAATAAGATTATTTATTCTATATTGATTAAAATTTTACTGAAAGGTGATTGCATCATTAAAGATTTCAACTTTTAAAAACATAAAATTTAAAAAAAATTAACTAATTGCTATTAATTTTAAAATTCATTTTCATAATATTTATTTTTAGCAAATGTTTCTTTTTTTAAAAGTAAACGTATATAGATTGTTAGGGCAATTGTGAGAAAAATTGGTGAACTTTCTGTTAGTAACTATCTGAAACGTTTTCACAAAGATACATTGAGGATTCAAAATATTTCTTTCAAATTTTAACATAATTAAGGCATTTATTTTTTCTGTAGCCAAATGATAATTTTATTATTTATAAGCATCAAACACACCTAAACTATCGGAGAATTTATATCATAACTTTATTTAGAAATAATAAATAAAAATACTGACTGGACATTATACTTCGTCGTTTGTGACCTCATTTTATTTTTGCATCTTGCTTTTATTCAATTCACAGAATGCCTTCACTGTAAAGTTTCTATTCAAAGCCTCGATGTACCATCACTGATTTTTAAAAAAAATTTGAAAAAGATGTTGTCTTTAATTGTAAATTTTTTATTTATTACATAAAAGAATTGTTAGGGACTGAAACTAATTCAAAACAAAAATTTGAATGTGTGCTGAAATAATTAATATAAACAAAACAACCAATTGGATATATTCCTAGACCCTCTTGTT
>JAPMOQ010060534.1:1944841-1954998 GCA_026543055.1 Argiope trifasciata
CCAAACATCTCTGTAGCCCCTATATTTTGGAGAATATATAAATATTATACGAAGATTATAGATTCAAGAGTTTTCTTTTTTCAAAATATGTGACTATGAGACACAAAGATGAAGAAATATCTGATCAAATTATAAAATAACATAACCCTTATTTGATTAATTTGTATATATCGATATTTTACAAAACAATGAGACTTCGATAGTTTGAACTAAATTTTTAACTCCTATGCCATACGGACGTCATGGCATAGGAGTAAAGCGTCTTCTTCCTGATCTTGGGTTCGAGTCCCGGTTTGGGTGTGTTTGTTCATCTGCTCTATCTGTGAAATGTGTAAATGTGCCCTTCCTGTAAAAAGTTTTGCAAGTGAAAGTGATGCGTGAGTAGCTAAGACGCTCACTTTGGCTCTATTTGGAGCTACTAAAACAAGAGACACATCCTTGGCTTAAAGTCGCTGACTTTGGCAGCCTGCTTGTCCATGGCAAGTGCCATTAAAACGTCAACAGCAATAAATGTTTCTATTAAGAAAATTTCTACTCTATTATTATTAAATTAATGGTACTGGTTGCAATGATTGTTTCAGGTTAGTTATTAATTTTAATGAATTGATAGTAATGGTAGAAATGATGACTCCAGATTAATTATCATTAATTTCAATGAATTAATAATAATGGTAGCAATGATGGCTACAGGTTAGTTATCATTAATTTTATTGAATAATGGTAACAATATGTATAGCTTCGTATTGGAATAGGATTAACTTTCATTTCTTGATGTATAAGGAATTTATTGTTGCTATGATACAAATCATACTTTATTAGTTTAACAACTACAGTTTATTTTTAATACAATTTAGAATAAATAGATCAGATTTATAATATAATAAAGAATTTTATAAAAAATATGTTTATTCAATTAATAAAATTTGTAATCATCTCACCATATTGGCTACCGATGAAGATATCATTTCTCTTGAGGTTTTTGAAAATGAAATCGTAATTTCTTTTTTTAACAGGGCTAGCTCCCATGGTAAACACCTTCAAGTGATCGAAGTTTAGATTCGGATGATCTGAAAAAAAAATTGTTAAATTAATTCATTATTAAACGTCTATTTTAATATCTAGATATATTAACTGAAAATGCAAAAGTTCTTATATCTGAAATCCCATTTTAGCTAAGCAGAAATATTATTAACGTTTTGCATGGGAGGGCCACGTGTGCTAATAATACAAGTAAAGGATTCACCATCTATGGAGCTTTTAATCTTCATTTATTCAAAACTATTCTGTTAAATATAAATTCAACAACATTTGCTACTAAAATTTTTACCATTCCACACATTCAAAACTTCTAATCCGTCGAAATAGCAAGTTGAAATGAACGCATATGTGATCTTATATTTTGATAAAACTGTCCATAAGTCAAAGTTTTTCTTTTTATATACTGGCTCTCCATCGAAGAGAAATTGCTTGATTCCTAACGCAAGAGTGGGAAATGGATAATCCCATACACTCCATCCAACCTGAAAGTAAATCATTAAAAATTATTAGTAACTGCTGATATTCTTGGATTTGATATTTTGAAATTCAATATCACTGAAAAAAAGTTTACCTATTAAAAAAAATTATAAAGTGCATTATACTGTAAATTAATATATGCATTTATATAGTAAGTATTTGTATGCGAAAAATGTATTTATGCAATATATTTAATCCTTCTTATGCAATATTTGAAATCCTTTACTATTAGGGAAGTTTTTGATTTCTTTATTCTTTTATTTCTTTATTTCATGCAATACATTCCTTTATTTGATGCAATATTTTTAAACTTTATTATTATGTATTTAACTCTTTATTATTATTCAATATTTTTTATCCTTTTATTATGCTTACACATCAAATGACAAGACAATAGTGGGCTGGAGGTCACTATCAATGTAAAGGGGTCTCGGTCAGGTTAGACTGAAGGTTTAATTGCTGAATTTACGAATTTTTATCTGCATTCCCAAATCATCCTAAAAAGTAAAAGTCTTTTGATAATTGTAATGAACATACTAGGTCAAGAGCTCTCAGATGTGATTATTTAGAATTATTTCCAATTACAATTTATGCAAATTCATGTATTGGGTTTTATTTATGTATTGGGTTTTATTGTTACTTGAGAGAATTACTTCATCACCTTTTGAAGTACTTATCATATAATTCACATTTATCTAACTCAAAACGGAATCTAGATTCTTTTTTTTGTGCAATTTAAATTCGTTTCCTTTTTAGGCACGAATTACATAATTCTCTTTTATCTAACACAAAACAGAATTAATTTCAGACTCTTTCTCCGGACACTTTATATAATCTTTCATTTTTACAAGATCATAATTAACATACTCAATAACTAACTAGATTACAAATGACATGGCTGCCATACAATATGCCTATCTTTCTAATGCAAAACCACTTACTGCACAGTGACTGTAAGCAACGTCTCCACTCTTCAAATTCAGATGAAATATGAAATCTCTCAAAAGAGAAAGAAAAGTCTGAAAAATAAAAAAAATAATAAATAAAAATATTTCAACCAATAAAGAAACAAAAAAATAGCACATGAAAAAAATTAAAAAGGATTGTATTATCCACTTAAACACTAATGTCTTTTTCAAGAATCATTTGTAATTTAAAATACTATAAAGTAACTAATAAATCTTACCACAATTGCAAAACTTTTTGATTAGCAGCTATATACTTCAATATTGTATTAAATTTTTAATGTGTTGTACACTTATGTCTCTTTACACGTTTCAATAAACTTTCTCATAATATATAATAAGAGCATTTTTATAAAATTTTCAATTAAATGACAGCTCACATATATAAATTTCAAACAAATTTTAAATTAAATTAATATAATAAACAGCAGAATTAGTATGCTTATTTATAAGATGCCTTAATACTCCTAAGTTTAATGCTAAAAAACGTTTACGCTGGAATATCTGAGAACTCAATTTCATTTGAACTCAGTTTGAAAATGTAAGCTACTGGATAGATGCCTATAAAGTTCAAAAGTCTTGGGATGCCATCCGAATGTTCTGAGTAAAAGTCTTGGGATGCTATCCGAAAGTTCAGAGTAAAAGTCTTGGGATGTCATCTGAAAGTTTTGAAAAAAAAATTTTGGGATGTCATCCTGAGTTAGAAGTTCTGAGCAAACTTTTTACACTTTTTTTACAAAAATATACCTTTAATTTTTGCATAGCATCCCTGAATGATGAACGAGTCTTAAACACTGACAGATTAAATGTTTATGGGGAGTGTTTCATGGAGCATGGTGATTCTATAATATCACTAGTAGAAGGAAAAAGACGTTTCTAGTTCCGCTTCTTTGCATGATTTCGCTTCGATTTTTAATATTTAATACTCAAGAATAAATAAACAACTTTACTAAATGAAAATGTCGATGAAAATTCTCCTTATTCACTATTTCCTCATTTAATTTGAATTGAAATTGAATACTTTGTATTTAAATGGATAAAATGTCGGCATTCTGAACATGATGAAATGCATATGTACTCACTACTGCAGAATGTACCACTCCTTTGGGTGAACCTGTAGTACCTGATGTGAAATTGATAGATATGGGATGGTCGAAGGGAAGTTGCTCGAAAACAAGATTTGGTACGTTGCCACCAGGTGTCTTGCCTCTTTCCAGAAAGTCCTTTAGAAAGATGCTGCGCAAATATTAATCAAAGAATAATTATTCCTTTTGTGTGACAATCTATACATAAAAATTGCTAAAGTACTGTTCATTCTCTGATTCAAAAAGAGTGCTTTTGAGTGAACATCAGGATATGTTTATTTTCAGGATATTCAAAATAAGGTTAAGAGGACTGATGAAAGGAAGAAATGCTTGCATTTAACAATAAGGTGAACTAAGATTATACAGGTCTTAGGAAGTGTAAAAACTACAGATATTGATGTTGTTGAAAAAAATGTTAATTCACAATAAAATATTTCAGATAAATTTTTATTCATTGTGAGGAGTCTTATCGTTAAATTGTAATGAATAAATGGAAGTGTTTTGTTCTTAAAAATTGGCAATTCACTTTAATGCCCTTTTTTTATTTACTATTGAATTTTTCGATAACATTTTGGGATTAATAAATGTAGTTTACCTCAGTCACATTTAATGATAATTTACAAAATATGTTTCGATACAATTTGACAATTCGTTGCCACATCAACTAGCCATATATGCATTCAACATACGTTTTTGAGTTACAATAAGATAGTACGATCAGAAACGATATGAGGGGGAAAAATTGAATGAAAAAATATTCAATGGAGTAGAAAAAACCTAGAAATCCGAAAATGCCTTACTTCTACATCTCATATCTTAGTATTATCGTCAAAAAAATGGTAATCACGGGATATTTAAGCGAATAGTTCTCGACACAAAAATAGTTCTTCTTATTGTTATTATTAATTATAAGTTAATATTTTGTTAAATTAAGAACTATTTTTCCAAAGAAAAGGAATAGAAAAGAAAAAAATAAATATTAATTCATTATTCCTAATTATTTTCAAGTTTCGCCCAAATATTAAGAATTTAATCTATAAAGATTAAAAAACAATTACAGCAGACTAACAAGAATTCCAATTGACTAGTAAAAATACAGTAACTGATCCGGATTGGTTAAACGGAATTTAGAGTAAAATTTCATTATTTATTTAAGCAATTATGCTGATTTTGCAGAATTTAATAATTGAATGCAACATTAATTATCAGCGTTTTGATATATTTCATAATGGTAATATAATTATATTATAACACGTAGATTATGGCCTCTTGTAAGGCCTATAGTCCTTCAAATTATGCAGTCATTAACATTATGTACGATTCGATTCCATCTATGTAGAAGTATTGAATACCTAAATTTGTACTAATTCTATTGCTGCTTTGGATTGCAATCGATTTATTGAATACAATTTGACGGCGATTGCTATCGAAACTTGACTTCTCAGATTTATAGCAATCAAATATCAGTAAATAAATTCCAACTCCAATGAGATGGCTTTTTAAATGTATAGATCATTTTATGCGAAGCATTTACACAATTGGAATAAATTTAGAGCTTCTTTTAATACACAGGTAATATCACAGGAAACAAGTTGTATTAAATCAGATATTGAAGAAGTAAAGGTAATGAAAGGTAACGTCTGTACATTGTCAGATGTGATTATATTGCTGTTATTAAATTTCTAATCCTTACAACTCAATTTTGAAATAATGGCATATTTATTAATGAACGTATTGATTTCCTAGCTAAAGGATTTTAAATGATAACTATTTCCAATACAGTTGGCGGCAAGTAGAAATAATATACCCATCCGCTTCAATTCCAAGTGTATTCTGTTAGTTAAAAAAAGCAAACCTTTTTGGGATATTGGATATGTCCTTGGATAATGTATCCTCCAGAGTAGGAACAATTATCAGTTTTGTCAAATTTGGAAGGCCTGTTGAGAAAGTAAAATAAAGTTTGTTTGCATAAACTGTAAAATATTATAAAAATCATTAAAAAATACATTATTATCAAAAATAAGATGAATCAACATATTTATCTTCTCATATTGTTTAAATATAGATGAGAATAAAAACACATTTCTTTAAATATAAACAGAACAATATGAAAAATCTTCTTAATTTTGATATTTAATTATTAAAAATTCAACTCGTGAACAGTTAAAGGAAATATATGCAGTTAAAGTTCATAAGAGATGTAAAAAATACTCACTGTCTGCAATCATTGGCAAATTGTCAAACTGATAATACAGTTCTCCATAATTATAAACGCCATCCCCAGCAATTACAAGTTTGGGATCCATCATTTTTAAAATGTTTGAAGCTGCCTTTGAATAATGAATGTACAGATTTAGGGGAGAAGGTGAAACAACAACAAAATATTATATGAATTGAGACTGTCGAAAACATAAGAATAGTGGAAGAAAATTTTAAATACCTTTAATGAAATTAAAAACAGATGTATAATGCCTTTTTATTTATATACACACTTTTTAACATTAATGTATTTTAAACAATGTAGAATGTGTCAGATGTAATCCATACATGTTGGAAATTGTATTCACATATTAAAAAAATCATGAAAATCAAGAACCCAATTCCTAGACACAATTATCATACTGATGTCGAAAATTTTTATGTCATATGATCCATGTTTTATTCCATTTCAGGTTTTATTTTTTGGATACCCTGAATATTTATAATTTAATTTTCAAAAAAAGGCGTTTTCTTTTAATTTTCATAGAATTACTATACAATACATTTCTTTAACGTAGTACATTTAATTGTTTCATTCCATTTTGAAATATTAAAGAAAATGCAAAAATAGGAAAATGGTCAAAGATATCAATTTTTACTGTTTAAGCATCATCAGAGCTTAATACAAATTCGTTGAAACAGTTGATCAGTAATGTTGTTACTAAAAATATTGGAAGATCAAAACGAAATCATAATGTCATCACTGTTTGATTTATAAAATTCAAATTATGTCATTACCTAGAGAAACTATACAAAGACTTTCCTGTTCAGATTTACAATGAAAGCAAACAAATCCCTTAGCTATTAAAACATTTATTTGAGTTATGGTTTAAAATATTTGTTTATAAGCTACTTGTAGGACATCAATAAAAAAATATGAAGAAAAACAGTTATATATATATCATTATTTAATACATTCTTTTACGACTAAGAAAAAATACTTTTTGATATCTTCATCAAAAGTAATTGGTCTGGTAAAGATAACACTTACTCTAGAGCCATAATATGGTAAAGGTCCGCCCCAGATAGCTCCTATGCTTGTCGCTGCTAACATAGCAAAAACAGCCTCTTTTCTATTTGACAAGTAACCTGTAAAATTTGAAATAAATATTTTTAAAAAAATCTTATTCTGAAATAGAATTTAGATGCGCATTAAAATTACATAAAGAGTTATGACAGCAATGCCGAAAATAATATTTCGGTTCTTAAAACCATATATTATTTTTGAGTATATTGGCTTTTTTTTTTACTTTCTTTAGATGAAAATTTCATCTTTTAAAACCGCACTGTGAATATTTTTGGCATGGACTTCATTTTGGAAATGCCATAAGATGAAGAAGATGGCATTTGAACTAGTACCTCTCTTCAGATTCCCTCATAACATCAGTGAGGAAAAGAACATTTGGCATTGATGGATTCAATGTGCTCCAAACCTGTTTACATGGCAGTTACTCGGTAGAACCTGTTATCCAACTCAAAACAATAGGATCTAAAGCCAATGCTGTATCACTAGGGCATATAGCCCATTTGAGAGTTCATGTCCCTTTGACTAAGAACAAACCCTCAAAATATAAATAACCATGATCATTAAAAATTCAAAATATGAAAGTATATAAGAAATCCAAAATAGTTTAAAAAAACTTACACCCAACTCTATCTCCCTTCTCTAGTCCATGTTTTCGAAATGCTGCGGCATAAAGTTTTACTTGTTCGTATAATTCAGCAAATGTTATGATTTCTTCATTTTCATGCTCATCTGGAAAAATTAAAAGGAAATTGGAAGGAAAACAATTTAGATGATAATTTAACAATTCGCTGAAAATGTTCAAAACTCATGGACTATTTTTATGTTTAAAAAAATGTAATTCCTTCTAATTAAAATAATTAATAGACTTAGCTAGAATATCGAAATATGTTTCGAAAGTTTATTTGTTTTCTGAAAATATCATATAACAAACACAAAACAAATACATTAATTGATAAAATGGAGATATGTAGATCGTCATTTTACCAATTCACCGAAAAAGTTTCCGAAAGGCAATTTCTGAATTTACCAAGACAAATTATGGCTGTTCGGTTATCTCTGATTCTTAAGATATTTTCAGCGTAATTCAGCCGAGCTCCAGGGAACCATTCGCAGTCTACAATGTTGTTGCCTTTCTTGACAAACACCTGCAAAAGATTTAGATATTTATAATATTGGTATTCTCTTTTATAATAACAGACATAATTATGTCGTTGAATGATATTTAGTAATTTGTATTTGAATGATATGTTTATAAATCTAATATTGTAATGCTATTCAAAAAAGAGCCTCAATAAGTGAGAAAATGGAAATTACTATTATTTCGATTTAAACTCAAAAAGATGCTTTAAATTTCGAAAGAAATTTTAACCAAATGACCATAAAATTAAAGGCTGCTAATGAACAAAAGCGTTATTTTTAAATTAACTTGTATGAAATCACCCACAATCCCATATTTTTCACCTATTTTTCTGTTATTGGCAAAACAACAACATTGTGTTTAATTCTGCCAACGTCTAAGTGGAAATATTTCCTCTTTCACATTTTTTTAAGAAAGACCAGCTAAAAGCAATTTCATGGATTCTTAATTGGAAAAAAATATTCATGTAGAATAGATAACTTTCCATTTTTAATAATATATAATAACTAAACTAAAAGTTGATTATTTAAATTATTTTTTTATATATATTTCTCTCGAAATTTCTTATATTCTATATCTTAACATATTACTCATCAAACTTTAGTATTGTAATTTTATATTGTGTTCATAAAAATAAAAATGCTTTATTGTTTATAAAAATGAATCATTTACCTTCTCATAAGGTACGGATGCAATGACGTCAAAGTAATGCCACATTTCTTTCCAGAAATCGACGAAATTATCAACAGTCCATTTATGAAAATCCCAATAGGAATCTACAGGATGACGAAAGTGTAAACATGTTTTAAAGTATTTAATATCCTGTATGGTAATTTAATATAAATAAAAAAGGACACTTCTGAAAGATGTATAAAGACAAATTTTAAAGTATTTTGTGATAAAAATAAAAATTTAAAAACTTATTTTTAAAGAAAAATTATGAAAAAAAGCAAGACTAAGCTATCCCTTTATACTAAAGGGATAGCTTATTAAAACACATACAAGATTTTTTTATTGTTGGAATAAACATCTTTTTATTAATATGTGTTTAAAAGTTATACAAATTTTAATAAATTTGACAGGGTTTCTTTAAATTTTTAAGAACAACATTTTTTAGAAATCTCTTTTAACTTAGAATTTGTATCAATGTATATTGAAACTTCTTTTCTGAGACAAATATTTTTATGCTTGATGTATTAAATAATTCGCGATCAAATTTTTTTAAATATGTTTGAATAAATGAATATGCTTTTCTATACAAATCGATAATAATCAAAATAAGCCAATTTTATAAAGTTTGCAAATTATTTGGTAAAAATTCCACCTATTTTCCCAGCGTACCAAAAGCATAGAAAACAAGTAATTTAATAAATTAAGTTATTTTATGATCTGTCGCTTACCAAACTTCTTGTCATATGTTTCTTCAATGACTTTTTTAAATTTGCCCAACTCTGTGTTCGGCACTTTTCTGTCCCAAATAATAGTTGGCTCAAGGATAAAGGAATTGATGAAGCCATTATTGCACGAGTTTTCATCTAAATAAAATGAAACAGTGTCAATCAGTAGGGTGTTTTGTAATTAAAGATACAAAAAATTCCAATTTATCTGAAATGACGGTGTATAAGTATAATCTACATCTGATGAGAATAATCTAAAGAATAGAAAATAAATGTTTTCATGTTTATGGATATTGCAATTTTAATGGCTTTCATAATTGTTCATATAAAATTCACAATAGCAGAATTATTCTACAGCTTTTTCATAAAAACAGTGAGTATTTAGATAGAAAGACTTTATTCCATTTTTCCTAAACAGCTTTACCTTATCAAAACAAAACTTTCTAAATCAGAAAATTTTATTTAATTAAAGAATTATAATTCCAAATAAAGAAATTATGGATGCAAACAAATCTCAAAATGCGAAATTGAATTGGATCGGAAATCTAAGTAATTAAATTTGCACAATAATTGTTTTTATAAAATTAATTAAATTTCTTTAAAGAGCTCATGCAAACTTATTATAAAACTTAACAAACTGCACAATCCTGATTTATTATTAAATTCTAATTTGAAGAATTTGGTAAATATATTATTATTCTTCAGAGGTCTTCAGTTAAAAATATTGTTACAAACTTCTCTGTGGGTTCGTGAATTGAATAGGCTTCTTAA
>JAPMOQ010060534.1:1965993-1978150 GCA_026543055.1 Argiope trifasciata
ATTGTGCTTATTACCTATTTTTACACAGTCATGTATATTATTTATTACTTCCGGTGTAGGATGAGCGTAATTTATATAAAATTGCATTCAAAATTTATCTCTCCACTAACTCAAGCCCAATTTCATTCCATTTGAACAAACTGGTTCGGCTTTAAATATTGCAAAAACTTTATTCCAATTTCTGTAAAATATTAGGTTGTTCGGAAAGTAATTTCATTTTTTCCTGACAAAGGATTTAATTGCATTTTTCGCACTCAATTTCATACTTAAACCGCAAAATCATTTTATGTTTTAAGAGCTGATATAGCAAGGCTTGAGTGTGAAAAAGTGCAGCTGATTCTTCGCAGTAGTTTTTGGATGGTGCCCTTTTAAATGTGGAGAGCAATAAACAGCATTTTCGTCATTTTTTTTTTCTTTTTTGCTATAAAAGGTAAAAATGCTGTTCAAGCCAAAAATAAGTTAGCCAATATGTGTGGAGAAGATGTGTTAACAGTACATCAGTACCAGAACTGATTTGCAAAATTTTTCCTTCAAATGAGGAGGCCAAAAACCACCTCGATCAGTTTTTTTTTACAGCAAAGACCAAAACTTTTATGAGCGTGTAATCATGTTACTACCAAAAATATGGCAAAAGATATTAGACCAGAATGGCAATTTTATAATTTAATAAATAATTTATTCATTAAACGAAAATTTCTTTTCATTTTGACAAAAAAATACGAAATGACTTTCCGAACAACCCAATAAATGTAATATTCTTGTATTCAGAATGACCTAAAAGTGTTTAACAAGCTTTTACTAATTTAAATATTGTAGCTAGAATATTCTTCCACTCGCAAAGGATTTCTTCAGTAATTTTTGAAGAAATATCAATATATTTACTTGCATAAATATATAATTTCTGTGAAGGTTCATATAAAAATTTTACAAATTTCATTTATATGCCCCCCCTATAGTGCAAAAAGGGGAAAATAAATAAAATTATTTATAAATAAATTCTTTTATATCCGTTTATATAAAGAAAATGTTTGGCTAATTGAACATTGTTACGTTATAAATATGCAAAGAGAGGTATTTTTTTTTTAATTACAGTTATCCTTTGAAGAAACCAAATTTTATATTCCTATTTAATGAAAATTTACAATTGAAAAAACGTGTTTTTGATGAAATTCTTTAAAAAAACCAATGCTTGTTCTACTTTTGGGACCTTTTTACACAGACCATACATGAAAATACTGTACACAGTATTGAAAGATTTCATTAAAAAATCAAAGTAATGAAATATATACATAAGTTATTGATATTATATTGTATATTATCCTTTTAAATTTCAGAAATGAAATTAATAATTAAAGTAAAGATTTCCCACTTCTATAAACATATTCTTATAAATATGTTTATAGAAGGGGAAATAAATATGTTTTATAGAAATAGTGGAAATAAAATTTATGTTTTATAGAAATAAATATGTTTTTATATGGTTTGTGATTAATAATATATTTTAATATGTTTTTAGATTAGTATTAATGTATTCAATATTTAATGAAGCATAAATTTGGCTTCCCAAATACAGACGTTATTTCTTAAATAAAACTAAGAAAAATAATCCCAGAAAGAATTGAATAAAATCTCTAACGAAATATTATTTAAGAAAACGAAAACATTCAGACTATTTTTTCATTTAGAGTCCTACTGGGATCTCCACAAGTGGTCTGTAGAAAATTTCACCAATTTTTGGAAAGAAATGTGGAATTTCTTTGATATTATTGTGTCTAAGCAGTACGAAAAGGTAAAGTATTGTCCAAGAAAATAAAACTGTACTTTATTCATAGGTCTCTATCCAAAAATGCATCTTTCTATTTTCAGTGTGCTTTTCCCCTGATTAAATTCATTTGAGTGCGTTGATATTTTATTCTGAAGATTAATCAATCCATATTTATTTTAGTTGTATTACTAACTTTTCTCAATGCTCATTTATCCCCCCAACAAAGAATTCGGACTTGTATTCGTTTATTAAATTGTATTATTCTATTCTTTAATTCTTATTTGTTTGCTTATTTGTTATTGTATGATTTTAATTTATTGTATAATATTAATTATATATGGTTATTTACAGGTGTTAATAAGTGTAGCAATTGTATGTATTGCTTCAGTTTGCCTCCTAAAAATGAAATTTTCAAATTACCTAACATAATTTGAGTACAGTCAAATAATTGATTAAAAAGCAATATTAAACAACTATTTCCTAAGGATTTGTCTATTTTCACTGTAAAAATCACTTCATCCTGTGATTGATCATTATTTATGGATAGGTTTTTAGAAAAACTGGAACAGGCATCTTAGATAATGAATGGTTCTGCGGAGCAAAATTTAACATGGCTGAAACCTTCCTCAGAATCCGAGATAATAGAATTGCGCTTTCATATTCTGGTAAGTATCCAAAATTTATTTACAATGTATAAAGTCTCCATTTTTTACGTGATCCAATTGCTTATTTTCAAACCGTCATAGATTTCCAGTTCGCAAAATGTTTTTAATAATAGAAAGAGTAATATTTGTAATATTTGAGTCAGAAAATATGTTTTCCAAAAAGTTCCTTGAATCTAACTTTGTATATAGTCCCTTAGTCATATCTGTCATGGAATAAAATTACTGACTAGCTAAAATGTAGTATAATCACAAGTTGATATTCAGATGCGTCTAAAACACACGGAGAAAAAAACTAAATAATTGGACAACCTCGACAGCATTGGAGGAAACTGAGGTTGAATTCTAAAGATCATCACCACCCATGGTACAACTCCTCCAGCGGGAATAATCAGCAGGGGATATCCTACCCCTCATCATTTATGTATTCAGGTGGGTGGTGAAAACCAACCACCAACTGGAAGCTTCTTAACCTCATTGTGACCCGGTAAAGAAAAAATGTTTTATGATTAAAATTGACCTATTATATTTGTTAAAACTAAATGCTTAAAATTTTAATTTAACAATTCTGTATAATTTCAACTTGAAAACGATCTCTTAAAATTTTCCTCGACAGAGCCAAATTATTAGTAAAATTCTTCTGCAACAGAAATTTTTAACATTTCGTAAGTTGGTCAATTTTTGCATCAAGAATATTTTTTATTTCAAATATTGAACATTTTACTAAACATTATTCAAGGAAATGGAAAATTACCTAAAAAGTTATGTTTCCCAATTTTTTAAGAAATGCATATATTTATTGAAAAAAATGCATAAATATTCCATCATTTAAAGTATTTTTCCAGTTGGAATTATATGCTTACCTATAACAGTTTGAAATTAGCTATTGGGCTACAAATAAAGATATCCTTATATCAATTATATAAAAAAAACTTTAGTACCACGATTATGACTTTTAATACTTTATTTCAAAAGCATTTCCTTTTTGTCGTGCATTTTTTTTCAAAAACGATGAAACATTTTATTTTAATTCAAATTAAATTACTACCTGTTAATTTATGCTGAGATTTTCTGTATTTAAAGACCGAAGTAATATCTTTTTAAATTTTCATTTAAGCTTAGAATTCAGTGTCGTGACTAATTATTGATTCCACTGTAGGATTTTCAATGGAATTTCGGAATAGCAAAAAAAAACAGAATATGTGATATTTTCCTTTCATTGATAAATTCTAAATCTACGTGATTTTTTTTATATTTTTATACTTTGTATTAAAGAATGCTAACAATAGTTGAGTTTTTTCTTTCTGCCAATAGCTTTCCAAACACCGACAATTAAAACCATCTAAACATAACCAAGTTAAAATCTAATTACTTTAAATCATATTGTCACATCAAGTCCATTGAAGTCGTAATTTAAATTATTATATAGTTGAATTGCCTATTAAAATTTGTTCTATATCACATTAGCAAAAACTGATTCCGCTGTATTCATCGTCAATCCCCTTTCAGGCTGGAAGTCGCATTTACACCAAAGCATTTAGAAGATAAAAAATTTTTAAACTGTAACTTGTAGAGTTCATACTATAATAGCTTTCATAAATAATTGATAATGTTAATGAAATATGAATTTCGTCATCAATCCTTATTTCTTTTTTATCACACTTTTGATAGATAATCCTTAATAGTTGAGGATACAAAAAAATTAATGTCATGTTTTTTTTCTTTCTTTCTTTCTTTAGATGAATTCGAAAACAAAGGTGAAATAACATTTGCGGAATTGTTCGAAGAGGTAAAACGATTTGCTGCAGCTTTTCGAAAATATGGTTTATGTAAAGGGGACAGAATAGGAGGTGAATTTGTTTTTCTAATAATAAGTTCCCTACGAAATATGATCAGATTAAATTTTACCAAAACCAAATTAACTGCATCAATAAAAAGGAAAAATATTTGAAATAAAAGGGCATTGTTTTTTATTTGGGATGCGGTAGATTGTGAATAAATAAAAAGTCAAATAATTGTAAAAAACAGCTGATTTTCTAGAGAAAAAAAATCGTTTTTCTATAATATATGCATATTTATAGTATTTCCATTGGGTTCAGTTTCCATTTTTTTTTTAATTCTAGGTTTTTAACGAATAATTATAATTGTTATTTAATGGATCAGAAGTATCCTCCAATGTATATTTCTTATTTTCGTTCAAAAAAAAACGAAAAATAAAAAGTAAAAAAGAGAAAAGAAAAGGTATATTTGTAATTCAACTTACTTTTCTGCTCAAATTTATCAGGGGGTTTTTTTTCTAATTTTTTTTTTCCAATTAAGGCTTTTAGTTGAACATAATGAGCTAGAAAGTGTATCATTGAATTTATACCCTGTAAAAATAAAAATATAGAGATAAATATAAAAACAATTAAATGATGAAAAAAACGTATGAACAAACATAGCTAAAAAAGATAATACTTTATGTATTATAATAACTGCCTAATTTTTATCTTCCTAAATAAATAGTATGACCATAGAGTTAGTTCTGTCCTTTGGGGGAAATTTAGAATTTCCCTTATTATTGATTTTTTTATTAATAGCTGAATTACATTGCATTATTTTTATCATGCGTTGGCGTTAATGTGCTTGATTACTCCTACTATTGGCGTAACTCAGAGGTGTCCAAACTACGGCCCGCGGGCCAAACCCGGCCCGCCAAGTGATTTTATCCGGCCCTCGGAGGGTTTAATAATGCGACGAATTTAATAAAAAAACCTGAAGAACAATTTCCAATTGCATTTGCAGTAAAGATCATCGCCGATTTAAAAGAAAAATTTCAAAAGCGATTTTCTGATTTGGACATGAATTCAGAAGAAATTCGGCTGTTCCAAAATCCATTTGATTGCAACGTTGCTGAAATTTCAAGCCAGCTTCAAATAGAAATTATTGATCTTCAAGCAAACGAACAAATCAAGAACAAATACAAGGAAGGAAACTTAATATATTTTTATAAATATTTGGATGCAAAAGAGTTTCCAAATTTGAAGAAATTTGCTAGTAAATTCATTTCAATGTTTGGGATTACTTACGTGTGCGAACAAACTTTTTCTCGAATGAAGTATCTCAAATCAAAATATAGAGCAAATTTATCTGATGATCATTTGCAGTCATTGCTTATGATTGGTGCAACAAATTTTGATCCCAACTAGAAAGGCATTCTTCAACAACAACAAAAAAAAAAACAGTTTCATCATTCACATTAGAAGTTGCATGAAAATATTTCAATTTATATAAAAAAATTATATAATTATACTTTGTTTGTTTAATATTTTGTATTTTCAAGTTACAATAAAATAGTATTAATTAATAGTATTTAATGCTACTTTACTCATAATGATATTTTTCAATTTGTATATACATGTGGCCCGTATAACATGGATCTAATTTCGATCCGGCCCATGCCGCGAAAAGTTTGGACACCTCTGGCGTAACTAGTCCACGTTCTTCTTATCATGACCCATGATAAATAGGGAATGTAAGCATCTCTAGCTATCAAAATGAAGTTGAAGTAGCTAGGTAATATAGCTAATTCATATGTTGTATATCACCTTTCTGAGCGCTTTCAAATGAAATTGGTCCAAATTTGTATTTCCTAATAATGTTTACAGTTTTCTGTAACATTGAGAAATTCTGTGATTGAACATGCCCCAGACAGGCATTTATGAATAATCCCTAAAATCTGTAATCACTTTCCTCCAAGTAGAATTCCTTGGTTAGGCCTTACTTTAACGTATTAAGGTAATAGGTATAAGGAAATTAGTTTTTATGTACTTGAACAATTATAATGTGTTTTTAAATTTGATTTTTTTTCATAGTATAATTGTTATTTTATTACCATCAAAATCAAATTAATTATACCTGAAGAGTATAAATAGACATATCAAAGACTTATCGAGAAAAAATAAGTGAAATAAAACTTTCTGAAAATAACAACTACATCTCATGTATGTGTGCTATTTAAATCATCTTACTATTAAATTATTTTATATTTCCATTAGAAAACGCTTTATAATTCATCTAAAAGAATATCATAAGGATAAAATATACTAAAATAACAAACCAAATGTCTACTGGATTAATCAGAATACAATAGAAATCATCAATTCTGAAGCATTCTTAAATTAATTTTTATATAAAAGTATAGCAATATAAAAATTTGTCTTAAAATAAAATCAGTATGCTTGTTTTTTATTCAAAACAGAACTGTTTATAATAAGCTTATTATGTCCTAATTTATGAATGTACTTTTCCATACATATTTGTACAGTTTCCCCAATAAAATGCAGTGACACATTTATCGTTTCTGTTTTCACTTCATAATCATGAATCTTTACTTTCATAGGCTATATTTCAAATATCAAGGAGGCTCTATTTGCATTTCTCGCCGCCTTGAGCATTGGTGCCATTTGGGGAGCCGCCATGCCTTATCTCGGACCTAGAGTAATAATTCAAAAAAATTCTTTTATTACTATTTTTTGACAAAAACAATAGAACTATTAATTTAACATTTAGAAATATTTTGCTGCATTTCTCTTCTACTTTTAACAATTTTTATTGCACTTGTCAGATTAATTTCACAAAATTTCTCATTCGTGATATTTTGTTTCTATACATATTTCTGATTCAAACGATTTTAATTTCTCATTTATATCAATCATTATTTTAATTTCTAACTTTATTCTTAGTACCGTTGATTTAGCTCTAGATTAAACATTTTTGTGAATTTAAAATTATTTATTTAAAGCTTTTTGTTAAGCCTTTATCCAAAATTTTTTACCGAAATGTTACTGGTTCAGTCATTTCCCCACAAAATACCATTGACCTGTATATCCCTTTTTTTATACTTACCAAATTCCATAAAAATGAATGAACAACGTTTCAAACAGGTAAAATGCGGAACATAAAGACTATTCGATTAGTACTGCAAAACTGGAATTCTTCATTATCTCATCTTCTCGTGATAGATGCAATTCTGCCTTCTTCATATCGTTCATGGAGTTGCGTGTGCGTGTGCGTGTGCGTGTGTGTGTGTGTGTGTGTGTGTGTGTGTGTGCGTGCGTGCGCGCGCGCGCGTGTGTGTGTGTGTGTGTGTGTAAGAAATTGCTACAATTTTTTCATTACGATTTCATAAATACATAAAAGTAAGAAACTTAAATTTTAATTCTTAACTTTTTATTTCTATACCTCAAAAACAAGCAAACATATTTTCTTTAAAAATAAAAATAATTCATGACTGCTTTGAATTTAGTTTATGTACAATAATTCTCTTGGCTAATTTTTTTTTAATTTATCAAATATTTCATTATAATTAGCAAAGATTTTAAGTTAAACATGGGCATGAAACCTTGTGTTATTTTATTATTTTATGGGGCAACATCATCACTAATTTCAGAATGATACAATAATTACAGGCGGTATCCAACATGATGAAAGTGATCCAGCCTAAATTCATCCTAGTAGTGGATTATTTCCTTTTCGGTGAAGAAGAATTCTTCCCCATTGAAAATCTCACCACAGTTACCGAAGGTAATTGCTTCTAATTATTGGCTAGTTTTCATAATAATAAAAGAAAATGAAAATCGGGAAGTATCAAAATAGTATTATCTAGTTCTCAAAACTAATGTAGTTATTCAATTTATTATGGACATACAATATAACGCTCTCCAGGTACCTAAAACACTGAGTTATGCAAAAGGTTGGATGAGAATAATTTATACTTAAAAGAAAGACTTAAAAATGATAAAAACTGATAATTAATATTGGTCTATTACAGTAACGACGGAAGGATTGAAACTGATTTTGAAAGTAACACTTTTATCTCAATTATTGATTGATCTTAGAGAGATATTCATATTTGAGATTGTGATTTATTACGGTATGAATCCTGTAGCTAGAAAGGATATTCGATGCCATTCAACCTAGATATTTATTTCTGGCTTTCTCGTGTATCATTAGTTTGCAGTTTGGAAGCAAAGGAGATATAAATGATGCGGGAATCAATCTTAAAGATGCCCTTAAGATAAAATTGACTGTGTGTATGATACATCATATGAGAGGAAAAATGATGTTGTGACCTTGTCTTTTTCAATCACAGATGATGACTGGAGGTGAAAAAAATCGCGTCATTAACCGGACACTATTTACCTTCCTCGGGGATAGTACATGTGCAACAATAGATGGTTTTGGCATGCGAACTGGAGGAAGTTTTACTTCATTTAGTAATCATTTTATCTCCCTGGTATTGCTCATCTGTGCAATCGTTAATCAACCTACATCTAATTGTACTTTTCTGTTTAATTAATAATTTTAAATAGTTTATAACTAGATGCATTTCTAGTTTGGAATGATATGAAGAGTTTAAAACATAAGCAGTCGAAGCGAATTTAAGATCCATCTTCATACGGCTTTAATGACAGAAAGTATTTTCATGGTTTTTCTCCGATTCAATGCTATTCAAAATCTCATCTACCAATAACTTGAAGATTTTATACATATGCAAATGAAGAAATGTTTTAAGCTTTTGGGGCTAATATACTTTTTACTATAGACAAAAATGAGTTTTAGTTTATTTATATTAACGTTCATTTTTAAGCAACACTAGGGCTATTTGGGGACGAATCTCGTAATTTTGAATCGCGATCATATGACGAGGATGACACCTGAGCAGGCATCTCTCTCTCCAAACTTTTATACCTCACTAGTGGGAGGATGTGTTTTCCAACAGATTTATCGTGCACCAGACTCACTTACATGGAGGTTCTTCGATCGAATTGTGTCACATGAAAAATCTCCGAAGCCGAGATCTTGCCATTAGGCCACCCCGATCCTTGTACAATAAATGAAAGCAAAGTTTTAAAATTTTCGAAATTACTTTACCAATGAACGGCATGCGGTGAATCTATTCAAAATTTATTCACAAAGTTCATGGATGAAAATGATGAATTTCATGTATTAGAATGTCATAGCTACGATATATCCCCTCTCAAGTATTCGCACGTAAGTTTTAGAATGTCTTTATCAGTCTAAGCAATACTAATCATTTTGGCAAAATAAACTACATGAGTAATTTTGGAAAAAAAGGAAAAAAATACTTAATACTTGAAGATAATTCGTTATTTTTCAGACCTACCAAAGCACGGGGTATATATAATAGCAGAAGGAATTTTCGTTAGTTACATTCACACAAAATAACGTTGAGTTATTAAATTCTAGGGATGTAGAAGAGTTGAATTTGAGTGGAAATGCTATATACATAGGGGGCCGCGGTGGCCTGGTGGTAAGGTCTCGGCTTCGGAACTGGAGGGTTTCAGGTTCGATACTCGATTCCACCGAAGAACTGTCGTGTGAGGGGTCTCTTGCACGTTAAATCTGTCAGACCAAACGTCCTCCCGCTGGTGTGGTGTGGAGAGGGGGGTGCCAGGTCAGGTGTCGGTTTCATCATCTGATCGTGGTTCAAAATTACGAGGTCCATCCCAAAATATCCCTCGTGTTGCTTTAAACGGGACGTTAATATAACTAAACTAAACTAAGCTATATACATAGATATTTGTTTAGTTTTGTTATTAATTAATCTAAAAATATTCTACTCTGAATATATTTGACAGGCCCTTGAACGATAGAATTTCCATCAATTAAGTCTGCAGCAATTATTAAATGATTATTAAATTTTCTGATATTTGCGTAGAAAAAATTGAAATTTCTAAACATATATTAACTTATTTTCCACATTTAACAAAAAAAGCATGACTCTGCACTGAATACAATCAGTTTGACAAATTGAGAAAAGAGATTCTCATTAACTGAATTTGTAGGAAATAGCCCTAATTTGCTAACTCTTCCGATATCTATATAGCTCAAATTACTGGAATGCCAAAGCATAGTTGAGGCTTAAGCATTTATTGAAGCTTCAGTTTTGTTGATGCATTTTGGTTGTGGTTGCTATTTCCACCATATTTTGCAAAGTTTATTTCATAAAATCTTGATGTGCGATAATCTCGAAGTTAGATATTTTTATGCTGCTCGTATAATTGCCTCTTGTATATGTTTTGTCTTATTCCAAATGGAAATGCTATCCGTATGATACAAATTATCGTCGTTTTTTAATTTTCTATCATACATAGATCACTACTATTATTATATCAATTTAAATGTGGAAATCTATTGCCCTTCTTAAAGGTGGAAAATGGGCATGAAGTCACAACAAACTGTAAATCTGCAGTTAGATCGATATCCTATTGCATTCGCAATAACCTATAGCTGGTGAATTTTCAGTCACGAAATTTGATTCTTTTCAAAAATCAAAAAGTCAATTGTATGGAAAACGAATTTTAAATATAAGTTATGTTTATGGAAACACAAAAATCTAAGAAACAATGTAGCCGAAAAAGACTCCAAGTACAAAAGTTGTTCGTGAAGACCCCAAGTTCGAAACTAAAGTCCAGTGAAAAGCTGCTATGGCTGCCTTCTTTTGGCAGTCGCCAACTCATCGGGTGCAATACCCTTAAATTACTATTGCGTTTATAAATGCGCAAAAAGGTGCGAGTTCCGTGTCTACCTCTTGATCACGTATCAAAATAACGTACTTCGTAGTCAAACAGACTTCATGCTGCTCTAACATTGGATATAAATGTAGTTAAGCGGAATTTACTGAAAAGTACCAACCGACTTCGACGCTGTCCAGTATTAGTTGAGTTTAGTAGTGCATTTTACTAAATAATGTCTAATTGATTAATTTTAATGTCTAATTTTACCAAAAGCTTAATTTTTTTACATGTATTAATAACATCCAATTAATAGAATTGATTAATTCAAAATCATATGTACCATTAAATATTTTGTGTCAATCAAATGTACCTATTTTCAGTATTTAAATCATTCATTTCAGGTCTCACAAATTTGGAAAAAGTTATCATTGTACGCCAGACAGAAAATACAAGTTATCAGAATCTTTCCAGCATTCCAAAAGGGTAAATATATTGATATTGCAACTTATATTAAAGATTTTTTTTTCTTTCTGCATTCAGTATTTTAGTAATAACATAATACCAGTATGATGGTAACTCGATACCACACTACATTCTAACCATCAAGGGAGCGAGAACCTATTTTCTTAGACGCCAACTTCTGAAATCTAAGAGTACCCATAATAGGTTAGAAACACAAATATAAAAATGTATGGATAATTTTAAGGGTTTTTTTTTTTATTATCTTGTTTAAAAGCAGAAGCAAGAAAAACAGAAATGTTGATAGAGATCTTAATTCTGAAAACGATTTCGTCAAACTCTAAAAGGTCTAAATCCATTAAAATCATGGGGTTAAATTTTTTGAAGATTATGATACTTCTTATATAGCTACAGAACTAGTCTTAAACGAAGAAAACAAGCCATAAAAGAGAGCATGAATACGGAATTTAAACTAAAAATTATTCCAGACCAGCATAGTAAATACATTTAACAGTATATTTTCATCCGCAAGTTACGTTCTAAATTTGAATAAAATCCACAATTTTGATATAAAGACCGCACAACCAATTTTAATCGGTCTTGTGTATTGTATTGGGTTGTTCGGAAAGTAATTTCGTATTTTTTTTGTCAAAATGAAAAGAAATTTTCTTTTAAGGAATAAATTATTTATTAAATTATAATATTGCCATTCTGGTCTAATACCTTTTGCCATATTTTTGGTAGTAACA